>DWJK01002596.1:0-14368 GCA_018248815.1 Croniades pieria auraria
TCAGGCAGGTCGTCGCTGTGGTGGCGCGTCAGGGTGGCTCGCGGATCGTGATTGTCTCGTTTGGGATAAGGAGCATGAGCAGTGTACAATTGGCCATAGAAGTCCTCGATCTCGGCGAAAATCTTCGACTTCGACATTGCGGTTGTTCCGCTGCGAGTGGTCAGCTCCGTCAAATGGGTGGCCCCTTCTAAGCTGCTGAGTGAATACTTTGGACCCTCGGTTTCGCTCTATCGCCTCCTCAATCTGGCAAGTCTTGGAGCTCCGAAGGTCACGCCGTACCAACCTCGCAATACTTTCTTAATATCTTAAATTCTTTATTGCACACCACATAAATTGAAAAGTACAAAAAAATAGTAAAGACCCACCAAGCATGTGACAATGGGCGGTCTTATCGCTTAAAGCGATCTATTCTAGGCAACCAACATCTAGGACAAGATTGAAGGAAAAACAACAAATGGACATGACATACAAAAATTGTTGGATTCATAACATACGCCACACAATTACCTGATTGACATGCTTATGTGTCCTCTATGGGTAACCCTACGACGAATGGCTCGACGTTTAATAAGCAGATTTAAAGGCAGTTAAATTCGTAATCGATTCTCTGCATTTCACTAGCTTATAGAGTAGCGGTTGCCAGCCAGCTGCGGCACTGCTACCTATGAGGCACTTGAAGTAATTGCAGCCAACCCAATACGTAACTTCACGCCTGTAATCCCCGAAGGGGTAGGCAAAGGAGAGTAGTACACTCCCACGTTTCACCAGTTGCGTTTAAGTCCCATGGAATAAGTGATGAGCCTTTTACCATACACCGGGAACTGATCCAGACACCAAGTCGCTATTACAAATTCTAAATTAGAAAATTTCTATAGTACGTGTGACCCTTGATTTGAACCCAGGACCTCTCGACCGTCGACTCAGGACTCGCCCAACGAGACCGTCTAAATATATCTCAGTCTTCAGGTGCCTCATCATTTGTATTATAATATCAGAATGGTTCCATCACGATGACCTTGCGCCTCTCAATTCTTCGCTTTCCATTTAATCTGATCATGAACCTAATGTTTTACAAAAGCTGTTATGCGTAAAGTAAATTATTAAGTTTCGCCTACCATTCCTTATAATATTTATAGAATAGTATATTATTCTACGTATTGCAAACGAAGCGACTAAAACGTAACGGTTTAAAACGTTTAAATTATCAAGAACACTTTTATTATTCCGCATAAGGTTCATTAAGTTTTATATCTACATCTAATACGTTCGTTTGAAACGTAAAACTGACCATTACACGCCTCGTAAAACTGTCTTGACTGAATTTATATGTATTTTGTTGCTGATTCTTTTAACTGTTTGCAGACTTAAATAAATTGCATTTCCTATTATTATAACAATGGGCGATCCTTTATTTCATTATGGTTTTATAGTATATAGTTTATTGTCATGTTTACACTTTAATTGCACTAAAGTGGATATTTTTATGTTATTGCAGATAAAATAAAGAATGCGGCCAATGTAGGATTGGTGTTACTGACGATCTTGGCCGCGTATTCGCACGTGATGGTCGGCGATCCGTTCGACCGCAGCGCACCCGCTCTGGTCTTCTTCTTCATGTTGAGCGGCAGACTCGTTGTTTGGTACGTATTATTGATACTTTGTAATTATGCATGACACGTTATACTATCATTATTAGAATTATTCCTCAGTAACATTGTTCTAAATCTGTGTCGACGCGAGGGAAGTTCGTATACGGTATCTATTACTAGCCGCCATAGTCATTGCTTCTAATTATAATCATTAAACAAACATACAAACAACCGATAGAAATAGAAGAGACATTGCAACGCGTTTGTCTGTCACTATAATCATTACTTGAAAAATTCGTATTGTCTGAACGTGTTTATCTTTTTGTGTCTATTTATACTGATTTCTTATATGACAGTGTATTTCTAGAATGATCCATTAGGTTGTATGGGTGAGCTGTTCGTCGGTTATGTGGTTAATTGTGGACGACTGGTAATAAAACAATACAACTGCTACGTGCAAACGTAAACAGTTTGTCAAATCATGTTTTTCACCATACCTCTTTCCGGTTCTACGCCCCTGAACATTGGAAACTATATACCTTGACCAATTTTTATGTGATGTAAACACCAGTTACGAAATAAAATTAGTGCTATCGTACGAACATCATCGAGCTGGCAGCGCGCCAGAGAACTCGCGATGACGAATCGTTGCTGTCGTGCAAATAATTTTGGGTTCTTGTTTATTTGGGGTAGGAAATATTCCGACGTAATCTTATGTACTCGTGGACTTTATATAAAAAAATATATTCTAAGTAGGCTAATCTGCTATAAATATTTCGTATAAAATACTTTCGTACGCTTACAAATAGTTGTAAATGAGTTTCGTCTATTTTGCGTTTCGAGAACATTTTAATATTTTTCTATTCCATTTTCATTAGTACCTTAGCTTGACTTAATGAAATTACGTTTTAGATATTTTGTCTATTAATCGTGTTGTGAATTTTTCTTCATTATATTAAGGAATTTATTAGTAGCTTTCAAGTTTTCAACTCTTAAATAATTCTAATAAATATTTTCTCAATAATATTATGCTGTTATTCTCTATTTAAATATTTTAAAATGAATCTATGTAAAAGAAACTGTGGACTTAACATGAAAACAAATCTATTTTTAGGTACCAAATCAGCCGACGTGAAGCATTAGAAAAAGCTGCGTTGACGCAAAACGGGAATGGACTCAAAAGGGATTAAAAATATGAATCTTAGTCTGTAAAGTGTTCATGATTTACAAAAAATCCATTAAGTGACTTTCCCGAGCCCGTTCATAACGTATATCGAATTTTGTTTGTGATAGGATTTTCTGTTCTTATGACCGTTTACCAATTAGGCACTAGTCTTAGTAAAGTGTACTAATTGGCTAGACACCAAATTTTACCCACTGTGATTTTTGCTAGTCATCACATAAATTGAGACATGTTAGATTTATCTTCTTCACCATTATATTTAATTAAAAATTCTATAACATGAGAATATTTTATGAAATATATACTATATTTCATAAAATTTTCTCATATTAATATTGATATTTAATTAGAAACTACTTATTAATAAAGTAGCAATACGTGTGAATAGTTAATAATCTATAAATGGTTTTTGGGTAAATAAACTTTGCGACATCTTCCGAAATCAGTATGTATCAAGTGAATCTGTTTTATACCTAAAGTGATATTAATTTAAGTGATAAGGACTAGATTCATTTTGTGTTGCATAAAGTGTGATAAAGTATATGATTTGTGGAGTGCAAAATATAATTCTAAATATGTAAAACTGGAATGAAATTGATGGATATTTGTTAGGACTTTCCCATGCTTTGTTACTATTTGCACCTGGTTTTGTTCTAGATTGTATTAATTTGTATGTGAATAATCATTATTAAATAAGTATTATAATTATTGGAACACATCTAAGCATTGTACTATTATAACAGAACAAACTGCCATTGTATATCATTAGATGTAGACATTTTACAGTTTGAGCACATTAGAGGAATAAGTATTATGCACTTTTTGTTTTTTCAGTGAATATGTGTATGATTTGCTCAATCTTCGTAACTTAATCATAAGCCACTGCACATTGTTAAATGAATGTATTTAATAATGTTTATAAATGGTTCATTATGTAATATTGTTTACTTGGTGGTCATTACTTGAATTACAATATTTACCCTTAGGTGATGCTCTCCTCCTTTTTAATCTGAAATCTTCATTGAAACTGTAATATTAAAATAAACTACAAATGATGTATATAACATATCTTTTTCTAAACATAAAATTTGTTACCACTGTTGTATATATGAATGTATGGTATTAACACGCAACAGTATAATTTTATAATGTCAGTAAATGCTTTTGTATAAGAAATGTGTTATTTCTTAAATAACTATATTTGCTTGCTTAATAGTTGTAGACTATTTGTTTTACTTCTGAATAATGCTGTTCTCGGTTTTTGACAAGTTCTTTATATTTTGTTATTGCGACTTTATAACAAGCTATAAAATCAAATGGGTACTTAATAAGATTGCAGTCTCTCCTTTTAGACACTACCAATACACATGAAGTTGGAATTATTAAGTGTTGCCATGGTGCTCCTCATACATTACTATTTGTTAACAAGATTTGAACAACCAGGATTACTTGTCGATAACAATATCACAACAAATAATGTAACGATATCTATGTTGTGAATGGAATATAATGTGGTTTTGAATAAATATAATTAGAATTTACTGTTTCATTTTATTCTTTCCCATGTACAAAAGTTATGTTAGAAGCAATACAGAAGCTATAAAAGTCTTTGATTGAATAAAGAATGGTTCAAATAAAGGCAATTAGTAAAAACGATCAAAATGGAGTTGATATGTTAGGATGTTTACAAATGTGTATGATATTTTTAGATAGTTACATATAGATTACACTATGTTTGCCGAGGCGCGCTCTCCACTCCAAAACTCGCCTACTCCACCAGTTGTCGGTTCTTTGGCAGACATGCCCAGCCCATTGGCACTTCAGCAAGCTAATTCTCGGACGCCCTCCGGCCCGGTGGGATGACGATCTACGAAAGGATGCAGACAGAGGCTGGATGGGACAAGCCGAGGACAGGACGCGATGGCGCTCATTAGGGGAGGCCTATGTCCAGCAGTGGACCGAGATAGGCTAATGATGATGATGATGATAATGATAACATATAGATTAGTAAATGGAAGGAAAATAAAAAAAATACCTTATAAGTTAATTATTTATTGCTATATATATAATAACATAGTCTATTACAATTTATCTTATATGATTTCATAAGCTTATTTAAGAATTAATTCACAATTCAATTCGGCTTCCGTTTTCAAAATTTATAAATTTTACGTTAGTTAATGCGGTTTTTTAAATATTTCAGCTATTTGCAATTAACCATTCAACAATGACCAAGTATATATTAAAAAAAACCTTAAAGCTCATTTATTTTAACAATGTTTTCCTCTATCTATTATGGATTAGATTAGATATATATTTATCCATGAATTGTAACAGCATTAGTGAGTAAAACAGTGTTTTAGCATTGCCGTGTATTTACATATCCTTACCTAATTACATGCATATAAATTTTCTTCAAGCTGGATCTCTTCCCGTTTGCAATAATTCCAAAGCATTTGCGAGATTAGCCATTGCTGTTTTAATATCATCATAATTGAGAGCGCTACTGGCCCACTTGCAGTACTTTTGAGCTTTTGCTATTTGATCTGGTCCCAGTAGTGCAACTGTAGTGGAATTATCACCATATAATGTATTTGATGGTGCGGGTTGGGGTTGCTCCGATGGATCATAGGGCACAAAACCGCCAGGATTAGGGTCTGGGGTGTACGGTACTGGAGGTAACTGTGAAGCTGCCCTGATGGCAGCATTAGGATCAGGTAAAGAGCTGCTGAAACTAGTAGGCACAGTTGGTGGTGTCGCTGGAGTGACATTTGTAAAGCCCATAATTTGATTGTCACTAGTTACATTTGTATCAGTTGAGGTTTCTTCATTGTTTTGATCTTCATCAGATTGCATTGGACCTGTAATAAGAAAACATTTATGAGAATAACAATATTAGTACATTAAATTGTAGTATACAATTGTACAGAAACTATAAACAGAAAATACATCCTACCTGGAATTGGTGTCTCCCCATTTTTAAGGCAATTGTGTATATATGCTGCTTTCCACTTAGCATACTTCCTGTTCTGAGTGGCTTCATCTGTTAGCTCTCCAAATGTGGTCAAAACATCATATACCATCCCAGCTGTGTAAAAGGCTTTAACAACATTCCTAAAATAAGGACATATATTTGTTAGGACTACAGCTTTATTATGAAGAATGCATAGAACATCAGTTTGTATTAATATTAGTTAGAGATACCAATTATCTGGGTCACTTAGGCATGTAAATGACAATAATTCTCAAATATAAAGAATTTATCTTAAGTTCATTTAGCACTAATATTGCTTTCCTACAGAATAACAAACAGTGATAGTAGTGGTTTAAAATTGAGCCTTTTACTTGGGGGTTTTAGGTTCAATAGCTGGTGGGCAACTCATTACAAAAGGAGAAACAGAGAAGAAAATATCTTGACGAGACCAGCACACCTTAAGAGTTTGCCATACAGTGTCAAAAGCATACAGTGTCTGTTAATCTCCACTTGGCCAGCATGGTGGACTTTGGCCTTAACCTGCTCATTGCAATCCTTGCCCAACAGTGGAATAATAATAAAATGATGATGATAAGTAGAATAGTGGAATAATAATAATAAACAGATGATAATGAATAAAATTAGGTGATGCAGTGATTTCACAATTCAATCTAAGATAGAAGGTTTCATTCTCATAAAACCTAACTAAATACTCACTTGCCAAAGTTTTGTTCCCTGTCTTGCTTGTCAGCATATAAGAATAATTTCAGGGCATAATTTTCGAGATGTGCCTGTGCTGCCACCTCATTTGTAATGGCTTCGTTATCTTTGCAGCTCTTCTTAATGCTTTCCAACCAGTCCATCAAAGCTACAACCACATAATACTAAAAATAGGTCAATCTCATTTTTAAAATTTCAATTTCAATTGGTTTTAATACAAATGTTTGAGAATAGATTGTAGATTGCCAATCTTTAAAAAATGGGTAGGAGAATATTAAAAATACTTCCTTTTAACAAAGAAGTTCATCACATAACTAAGTGATGAGGGAGAAACACAGAACATTTACTATATTTCTTTAACTACACCATAAACAGATATAGCTTCACTATTATAGTAGTAATCATGTGAAATCAGTATGAACAAACCTATAAAATATACCAATATTACAGTATGAGGAATAGTTTCTTTTAAACAATCTTTAGATGTGGGTATCGGTTTCGGTTTAAAGATTCTTTATTTCTCATAAGACATAAATACACTGTCACTTATAATAATAAAATTAAGAAATATATAGGTTTATATTAGTTTAGTTCGGCATAATTCAGTTATTGCAAAGTAAACAGAGCACTTGACTTGTGCGTGTATGGTGCATGCGTGTTTGTCTTTGTGTGAATGTGTGTGTGCGTGTACGCGCGCGCGTGCGTGCACATGTATGTGTGCGTGCGTGTAAGAAATGTGTGAGTGGCAAGTGCCGAAATTATTTAATTTTTTTTTTCATTACCCCTGTTTATTTTGTACTATTAGTTTAATAGTCATATTTAGTTTAGGTTCAGTTAGGTTATTTAGGTTGCTCTTTATTTATTATTAAATGTTACTACACACATAGTCTTTTAGTAAATTCTTGTATTTGTTCTTCTTGTTTATTTAGTAGTATTTGTTTAGTAGTCATATTTAAGTGCTGAGGTTTTACATACATCGTTAAATGTTTATTGTTGTTCTTTCGTTAAAAAAACGTAACATCACGCCTGTTATCCCCGAAGAGGTAGGCAGAGAAGTGTAGAACACTCCCACGTTTTACCATTTACGTTTACGTCCCACTAAGGAATAGGTGGGGAGCCTATTGCCATGCACCGGGCACAAATACAATAGCAAGTGATATTTAAACTTAAAACGCGCATTTTTTTTAAGAGGTGCGCGCTAGGATTTGAACCCGGTCTCCCGGAATTAGAGGTCGAATTTCAAACCACTAGGCTCTTTCGTTATTATTAAATTTTACTGCACACGTAGTCTTTTAGTAAATTCTTGTATTTGGCAAAAGTGTTCACGGTGGTGACACTTTCCGGTAGTTTATTATATTTACATTCTTGCTCCTTTACGTGTTATACTTGACCAGTCTAGATTGAAAAGTACTTTTATCAGCTTATTTTGTATTCTTTGCAACTGTATTGAGTTACTTTTCGCTGCACATCCCATACCTCAATTAAATATTCCAGATGAGGTTTTTCTAAAGCATTATATATAACTACACGTATTTTCCATTGTATGCATGTAGATAGCGCTTGTATACAGCTTAGTTAAGAAACTATTGTGAGGTTTCCAAGAGAGTTTACTATCTATGTAGTATAAGTCCGAGATATTTCTCTTTATCAGATTTGTGTAATATTGCATTATTTATTTTTAGAAAAGTTTTTGTTTTCACTGTTTTGTTTTTGGCAGCAAAACTCATGTAAGACGTTTTACCATTATTTACTGTAAGTAAGTATCTTTTTGAGGCTGGCCCATAATAACATAGATATTTTCCCCATGTTAAAAAAGGCACGTATCATCTGCATAGAGTATTGTCCCCTGTAAGATCAATATTGCTTATGCTGTTTGTATAGATAAGCAATAACAAAATAACTAGAGTCCTAGAATTTATCCTTGGGGGACGCCGTAACTTACGCTAACCAGAGCACTTTTACTATTCAAAATTTTTACTATTTGACATCGATTAGACAAGTAAAACTCGAGAATTTTATTAGCAGTGTCATCAAAGGGATATTTAAGCTTTTTAAGTAAAAGTGGATGGCTTACGGTATCGAATGCCTTTTTCAAATCAATAAATATGCCCAAGGTCATTTGTTCTTTATCAATTGAATTTTTTATCTTGGTTACGAGATCAATTGTAGCTGCTATAGTATTTGATTTCTGAGGTCTGAAACTATATTGCTTTCTAGTCAAAAAGTGAAAGATAATAAGATGATCATATATTCGTTTGTAGGGTATCTTTATAAATATCTTAGATGTAACTGGTAGAACCGATATTGGCCTATAGTTAATAGGATAAGTTTTTATTCCAGACTTATAAATAGGACTAACTTTGGCAATTTTTGAACTATCGGGGAAGTTTCTTTGATCTAAGTAATGATTTATAGAAGATACCAAATCATTAGCTATTAAATTTTTTATGTATTTAAGAGTTTTGTATTTATTTCATCTACCCCAGAACTAGAATTACTAATACATACATACTACATAATTATTCAAATTGTCTATAATTTTAATGACTTCAGTTAGTGTGCATGGTTAAAATTGTTTAAGATCTACATATTATGAAGTGTTTTATTGTGTAAAAGAATATAAGTTAAGGTCATGATAGTGAATTGGAATATTGTGAGCTAAAACTGGGCTAATAGTTGAGAAGTACACATTGAAACTGTCACAAATTTTTGTACAGTCTGTTATAGTTTCATTGTTAACTATAAGTTTCGAGGGTACATTGTCAACCTTTAATCTGTTATTAGCTAAGCTGGTTATTAATTTCTACATTTTCTTCTGTTTCTTCGTGCAGTTATCAAAAGCTGTATAGTAAAACTGTTATCTTAATGTCTTAATCAATTTGTTTTTCTTAAACTCTTGCTTTCATAAATAACTTTTTAACTGTATCATTGTTAGGATTTTTTTTCAATTCCTTCTATTCTTCATTTCTTGATTTAATACTTGTTATGGCATTTATTTGTTATCCAATCGTGTTGTAAGTTTAAAATTTTAATTTTCTGTATCTTATTGCTGTTCACATTTTCCAAGATGAATTTTTCTTGTTTTAAGTAGTCATGATCATCGTTTTTGAAATTTTCGTTTTGGATACACATGAACAGAGACTTGTAATTTATTGCCTGGTATTGCATCCTAGGTCTAGGTGTGACTTTTGTTTTTTCAGTTCAAAGTAGATCTGTTTATGGTCTGATATACTTGAATCAATTGGAGTCATTTGAATGGGGTGCTCCCATATATTTGTATAGATATGGTCTAGAATTGTTTTGGTGGTGCTAATCTCACATGTACAGTATTCAGGATCAATCTTATTCAGTACAGTGTGTCCAGATTCTTTTAAGCAGTGAAGGTATTCTTTTGATTGGTTGTCCTTGCAAAGTAAATTTATATTAAGTTCTCCCAAAATAATGCACCTTATACGGTTTTCAATGTATGTTGAGAATACATCTATGACTTTGTTGACATTAGTGTTCAGTGGCTTGTATACCAATCGTACATTTAGAGTTAGTTTATGAATGTAAATCCATAAGTAGTTATTGCGATCACTATAGAGTGAGTCAGTTAATTCAAATGTAGTTTTGGGTATAAATATTGTGACACTCCCTCCGGTGCTATCAATTCTTAAATTATATTAATATACATAGTTCACTATTGTATTACTTGTGCCTCAGATTCCGATTCTAGCCCGGTTTCAGTTAGTAAAATGATATGCACCGTGGCCGGTATATATTTAAGTATGCAGTTGAGCTCTTCAAGTTTACCTGCAGTGCGTATACTTCGTATATTCGTGTAAAAGAATTTCAACGACGAAGAACTAGTGTCGATTTTCTCATACTTGTCAGACAATTGTACGTAATGTGGTTTATTAGGTCAGTTTTAGTGATTTTGTTTGAAAGTTCATATGTTGTTACTAGTTTTTTGAGTCCTTTTTAATGATTTTAGGGGTACCTTTAAGGTACTTGATAATAAGATTTGTTTAATCATTTTTTGCACACGTAAGTAGTTGTTTCTGTAGGTCATCCATATATTGTTTTCGAAGCGGGGTTTGGTCTGTATATAAACGAATCATAGCATTTATTAACTTAGATTTTTAACGAAGTAAGTATTTCAAAGTGCTGGTAGATTCAAAACAAACTTTTACAGGTCGTGATTTTCCGGCATTTTGTTTTCCTAATCGATAGTTCTTTATAGGCAACGGGCAGTCTGGGCATATATTACGAAGAATATTCATAATCTTTTGTCTATCATTTTCCTGCAATTTCAATTAGTCCATTGTAGTATCTTCCGAGATGCCAGTAATAACAACATTTTTCGACCGGAGGGCGCGGTTGTGAAGCCAGGCGGCGAGATCTAATGGCAATTGTGGCGGCTTCTGCACGGTGCTCGATGAGTAATCTTGGTGCGTTGTAGTCTTAAGTATGTCGTTCTCGCTTTCTACTTTGCTAACAAATAATTTCAGTTGGCTTATGTCAGAAGTTGCTGATTTACATGATTCGCTTTGTGAGATCACCATACCGTTGGTTAAAAATGTTCTGAGTCATTAATACTTGTGATCTCTCTGATAGGTTTAAGCTCAACCGCCAGTATGCTGTGCACCATAGATTGAATGTCATCTCGTAGCTTATCGATCTCCGCAGCTACAATGTCTCGTATCAGTTCAGCAGTCACGAGGATGCTCAGGAGCAGGCAGTAAAGGCGGTAACGCAACGCAAGACGCGCCGCGCTGTGCCGTTACACTGTCAGTACATTGCATTTGTGGTTTTGGACAATATCTAATCTATCTAAGCATTCCGGATATATCCAAGACTTTTTCAGATCGTTGATACTAGTTTTTTTGTCTGATGGATATAAACATTGCCCATGGTAATCATTTTTACATTTGCTGCATATGAGAGAATTGCCGGGTCCTTCTGATGTTATTTTCCAACATTGAAATCTCATGTTGTTTTCTTGATAAATGGTTTAAAAAAAGAAAAAGAACAATATTAAAACAAAATAAATAGTTTAAAAAAAAAGGTTGATATGTGTGGATCGAACCCATGCCTAGAAATTGTTCATTCAGTTTACAAGCAATTAAACCACTTGAACCATTGTAGATTCCTCGAAACATAGTAATGCATTAATACAATATCAGTATTGTTTAATGTACGATAGGGTGGTTTAGTAAATACCCTCAGTGAACTTCTCAAGTAACACTTTTCATATTAGTTTATTATTACAATTTTAGATTTATCACGATTTATAAGTCCCAGATTTTTGTAAAATGTACACTCACACTAATTCTTTTTACTAATGAGCACACTCAAGTCGCACTATGAATGGTTAATACACAAATAAAACATTAAATTCTTCAGAGCAAGGTGCAGCGGTTTACTCCACGTAAATGCGCAAACCAAACACATAGTATTATATACAGTGAAATACAGGTTTTCAGATGTGCACTTTATCATTAATGTAATTTTTTGATGTATGTGCTGATTACCATCAACTTCTCATACATTTGTGTATAATACTTAGTACCTGTATAATGTCATTTGTAATCTCCTGCATTTTTAAAGTGTATATGTAGTTTAACTTAGAATGACAGATTGATACTCACACATTAACATTTTTGTCTCTTCTGGTGCTTTTTTAGTAACCTTGAGCCCCAGTTGCAGAGCGTATAGTCTGCACCAGTATGCCACAACTATATCTCTGGCATCATGTTCAGTTGCTGTTTTCAAATAATGCTGAATCGATTTCAGGCTCGGAGGACATTCCAAGATGCCAGCCATCGTTATTCCTGAAGCATATGTGAACAAAAGCAAGATAAGAATTAATATGAATCACACTTTTCCTCTTAGTCTATTAAATTACAATGAATTAATAGAAATATTAATATGCGTTTAAAAAGACTGCAGTAATATTTGGTTCCATGTTAAGGTCAACTTATGCTTAAGTAGTATTTTTTAAACATTTTTAGAAGCAAACATTTAAGTAACTAGTATTTTAGTTAACAAAAATATAAATATCGATTACTTATAGTACAATGTAGAAAATCAAGCGAACCTATATCCTGAATGAGAAAAATAAATGTAAAAACAGATTTTTGCGATTAATCACTTATTTAGAGGTAAATACACATTGTTTGAGATTTAAAGTTTATACCATAAAATGGTAATGCAGGTGACGACAAAATTTAGCCAATTTGACAGAGGAAATGTCCAATTTTTTAAGATGATGTCATTGTCAATGTTGTCATCCAATATGCTGAATATATCCAAATTATATAGAAAAATAATAGCTACACATTAGTAACAGTCAAATAAATTTATATTTGCACATATCACATTAATCGTATAAAAATAACAATTGTATAAAACATTCAATTGTGTACAAAGTGTGCGCAAAATACGATTTTTATTGGCCGTCTTTATGGGGATCCTCAGCTTTTATTACTACAAAAAAGCTGTTTTCAGCGTGCGTATGTCAAAAGAATGTCAGCGGACTTGTATGTTTTTGATTTCATCACATTAGATTGAGTGCACTTGAATTTTAAAAACATTAGGATCTAATCTACAATATAAATAATGCCCTCCAAACAGAGAAAAATAGCTATGATGGGATACAGATCTGTTGGTAACGTAAATGTTCCATAAAACATTTGTGCGTCTCATTTATTGTTGTGACGTTTTATAATTATGTGGTGTATTTGCAGGTAAATCATCTTTGATCATACAATTTGTTGAGGGACAATTTGTTGATTCGTATGATCCTACAATTGAGAATAGTAAGTAGACTTTGAATATGTTCAATCCTTTGCGAACCTAGTTATTTTAAACAATCCATTACCTTTTATGATTACTGAAGTCGTATTAATATGTGTCGAATGGTTTTGTTGTCTGTTTAAAACCTTAATATTACACATAATACATGACATTTCATTTGTACATCTTTTTCTTTCTTAAACTGTATTATAACATTGTATTAATTTAATACAATCGTGCCGTTTTGGAGTTGAATAAAATTTTTATTTTGGATTTATTTCAGCGTTTACAAAGTTCATTCGCCTCAATTCAACGGAATATGAAGTAAAATTAGTAGATACCGCAGGACAGGATGAATACAGCATTTTCCCTCTGCAGTACAGTATGGACTTCCATGGCTATGTTCTGGTGTACTCTATAACTTCAAGCAAGAGTTTTCAAATTGTACAAATTATTTATGACAAGTTGTTGGACATGGTCGGAAAAATACAGTGAGTATGTTTAGGTGCACGGGGGAAAGTTTACATTAATGTAGACTTATAATATTACTATTTCTTAGTGCTGCAAATAACTATCTATGTAACACTCCATAGAATACATTTATATATTTGAGACATAGAAATATGTCTAAAAGTGTATCTATATTTATCTTGGTAATGACAGAAATTATCATTTGAAAATTAAAAAAATATTAATTTTTGTAACATCATTTTATAACAATTCAGACAGTAACTGGCAAAATCGTTTTAAAATCTTACAATTATTTCTGACATCTGAATTTGTTTAGAACGTAAACAATAATTAAGGTAATGTGTTATGATAGATGCATAAACATTTATTGATCAAACTAGCGGCCCAGTACGTGCTTCGCTACATATAAAAGTGAAAATTAAATTTGCTTTAATTGAAGCACCTCCAAAATCTTATGACCGAATGAATGACATAACAACATGCTTTTACTGTCAACATTGAAAAAAGCTTAAATTTGACAGCACAATCTCCATCTGAAAAAAGGTTCAATTTGACAGTAAAATCCCCATTTACTAATACAAAAAATGTGATAAATGAAGAACCGCTCTACCGATTTTGTGCAAACTTCACATAAACCATCTACTAAATAGT
>DWJK01002597.1:0-14365 GCA_018248815.1 Croniades pieria auraria
GTGACGGGGGTTAAGAGGTGTCCCCTTCCGATCTTAGAAAACCCGGGGGCGAGGAACGGTTCCGCACAGTTACCCGCCTGAGCCCACCCCCCCCCCCCCCCTCTCGTCACACGCCCCCTCGCGCCCCCAGCCTCCTCCCGGAGCCGCACTCCCTCCGACCCTCGTCCGGGTTATGCCAATTCACTCGACGATTTATACACCGACAAAATTAAAACAACTTTAAACGTTCAGTAACACCGACTCTGTTGAAACATGGAACAACACGCACTCACGAAAACAATATTAACCGAAGTAGCGGCCATCGATTAACATTCACACTCGCATTCGCAAATTACATTATAGTCAAAATGAAACACAACCGTTCGCAATGCACACTCATGGTTACAAAATGAATTCAAATAAAAGCATTAAAATTAAATCAACGTCCAACAGTCAACCCGTTTCGCTACTCAATTTTATTCGTCTGCGATTGTATCCATTAGATCTATTAGCATAACAGCCGCGGAAATTGACTGGAAGATGTTGCGTAAGAGATCGAACTCAACGAACCTTTGTTAGATTTAATTTTATCGTCTTGCTCCTTGTCTTCGTCAGAGAGCATTGTGTCGTCATCATCGTCCGTCTTATTCTTGGGCTCCCATGTCATCTTGTTCTCCTTTTTGAGGCGGCGGCGTGCGTTTGCGAACCATGTCGACACTTGCGTCAGTGTCATCTTTGTGATAATGGCCAGCATTATCTTTTCACCCTTTGTTGGATACGGATTCTTCTTGTGCTCGTTGAGCCACGCCTTGAGAGTCGCTGTTGATTCTCGAGTGGCGTTTTTCCGCCTTGCAGCTAAATCGTATCCAGCACCGTATCTGTTGACAAACACACGTTTATACATATACCTACTAAATCAATTCATGTACGCTTCCGGCCATAAATGCTCGCCTTAGTGCACTGGATAATCGAAGTGAAAATAGGGCCACTGTTTTAATTGGACATAATAGCAGTCTAACAAAAATCATGAGGGAATGACAACTACCACTAAAACTGCGAAGATACCATGTATGTTTCGACTGAAAATTTTCCCCCGACCATTATTCTTGTATTAAAAACAATTTACATACAGGTCATGCGAAACATCGGGACGTTTACAGGGAACAATATACGGAATTTTAAATTGTATCAGATAGGCGTTTTATTGGAGGCAATAGATCTCTCGTAACGGCAACAGAAATAAAGCTATCGCGGCACGAAGCGACATTGAAAGCAGTTTTTGGGGCCGACGGTCCCATTTGCATCCGCATTCTAAACGTAATTGTGGCGAAACGTTCTTCCCCCCGGTGGAGCTCGTACCTGACTTCGATTTTCTCGTCGACATGACAAAGGCGCGGTCTGAGGGGTCCAATAAATAGGTTCTGCGCGTGAAAATAGTTAAAAAATGGGCCCGCACGGTCGCATGTTCACGCAAATTGGAGCGCTCCGAACGTGGTTTACAGGGCTTAGTATTGAAACTGTACAGTCCGATTTTCGCACGTGAGTCGAATTTTATTTCCGATAGTGATAGAATTTGTAGTTACGTTTGTTCCAATGCTTTGATTTAGTCGAGAGTCGCGTACAACGCCGACACGACTTTTGCGTTCCCGTGTCCTGTGTATCAATCGCATCGCTAATAATTACATTTCAACGAACACAGGAACGGTTTGTTGGAAAAATATAACGAATTTAGTTACGATTTTGAAGAAAATAATTGTAATTTAAACATACGTTAGAGTGATTGTAATAAAAACGCTTGAGCAGGCCCGTGTCATCTAAAATGTTCTCGACGTGAATGCCTAAGCGCAACTTATTTGCCAGGATTACGAGCACGTGTTCTTAATACTTTGTTTGTAAGTTAAGACGGTGCGAGGAGGGCGGGCACAAGAGGTTGCACCTCAGTGCAACGATAGGGCGTTGCAGCGCAGGCGTGGGCAGCGTGGGCGTTCGTACCGCTCGAATCGATCGCGACGCCATCTTGCGTACCATATAACACCGGTTACAAGGCGCCTGACCGTCGGCCGGTGTAGTGGCCTGTACGTAACTCGAATATAATTATCAATAACTCAACTGAACAACGCATACATCGTGGTTTTTTCAGCACTGAAAATACGATATTTGCGTTAGTTAAATTAAATTCATAATTTTCAAAGCCCCTTGTACATACTTATTTGTAAAAGATTGAATCTGCCTAATAACTATTATAGTAATTCTTATATCCACGAATGAACCATGAAAGGTAACAGTTAATTTCTTAAATAAGACTCAACATATAAACTTCACAAACACAAAAAAACAAACTTACGTAGAAATAAAAGTGCACTCAACTCAGTGCAAATCTGTAATGAACTCACTTAGTAACATTAAAAGTGACTGAAACGTTAAACTTTGCTAATTCGTTCCAATGAATCCTACAACTCAGCAAACAAAGCTCACATAAAATCGCCGTATTTATTTTTTAGAAACATCTCGCTGAACTTTACGAACTCTTTGTCTCAAATACGGCCACTTAAATAAAAACGTATTAATGCTCGTGTCAAAGGCGTATCCACACAAAGCCTCGGAAACCAAACCGCATTAGTTTTACACGAATAAGCTCTTCAGAAATCTGCGCGGTTAGCGGTGACAGCGGCGGGGGACGAAAAACGTAGCGCTGAAACGCTTTATCAAATTAATGGTGGCGTGTGAGTTTTCAGCGCTGTAACCGCTGTAGGGTTGTTTGTTTCTTAAGCTGCCTAATTAATTTAGACAGTGCGCTCTCTCGCCACGTAAGCAAGTGTGAGGTGTTTGGAGAAAGCGTATTTCACAATCGTGACCCTTGATATACAGCACTTGCAAGAGATTTATTACTTGGATTTGATATCTAAATGATTAATAAATTTTTGAACAGCAACATTTTAACGCTTGTGCTTTGGTTGAGACTCAAAAATGTTTTCACGTTGCGCATTATATATATATATACATATATTATATACATATATACACTCGATTTGATGCTGGTCGGTGAAAATATTTAATACGACATTCTATAAAATTTACCAACTGTTTTCTAGTCCATTATAATAAAGAACACTTTAAAAATGATCATAGGCTTTTAAAAATTTGTAGAATGTCTTTCAAATAACAACTCATTTCTTTGGAGGGCGGAAATAAGCAGTAATGCTGTTAATTTGATACTTAAAACGCGGGAACAAACGCCTCAGTTCTAATTATGTTTTGTACGGAACCAACCAACGTTCGGATTAATTCGTCTTGACGTTTCCTGTTCGGATTATCAGGCGGAGATCTCTGCAAGTTCCAAATAGCCGTTCTTAAACGAAACGTTTTTTTTTTACATAATTTAACTAATAATTTGTGTATTTTATTAATTCTTTGTACTAACACAAACTATCCATTATCATAGCTAAGTAGATATGAAATATGCAGAATGGAGCTACGTATACTTTAAACATATTACGATTCGACAATTGAAAAATCATAAAGATGCGTAACATTATTAAAATGACACATTAACGTAGGTCTTGAGAAAATCTGAAGACTAAATCTGAAGACTAAAGATCTGAAGGCTAAAACCCAGCTAAAGAAACTCTACACTGGAAATTTATACGTCAAGCCAGTACCTAAACATTCATACGTTTGTTTTAATCTATGCAAATTTACCTGTTTTATTTTAATGTCTATTTTATAACCGGGTGCTATAAAGTTCGTTACGAATATGGACACAGGAACAACAGCTAAACTGTCAAATACAATGTTGTGCAAATGATTTGTACATTGTTGCGGGAAAAGAACGCCATTTGAATCTTTCAACGTGTGTATGATACAAATGTTTTATGGTGAACAATTCTAGGTTCAAGCGAAACTTTTGCATATTAAAAGTATTGTAGCTTCAAAAAAAATGTAACTTCACGCCTGTAGTCCCCGAAGGGATAGGCGAGGAGTGTAGTATACCCCCAGATTACACCAGTTGCGTTTGCGTTTAAAAGTATTGTTTTGTGTGAATACTAAGTACTTTTTGTCAATCTAAAATAAAATATACAATTTACGTATATATTAAAATTCATATGTCATACGTTAATATTGTCGTATATTAAAAATTAAGGTACAATAATATTTATTTATAGCTTAATTTCTGTCATATAATTAATAAAATAGTCGAAAACTCTACATCAAGTAAAATAAGCGAATGGTTAAGGTTACGCCCTTCCACTACGTGCGTTCTGAGTTCATATCCTGGTTCTCACTTAAACATCGGCAATCCTTTCAGCTTCCCACTGTTGGACAGTCTCCCTCCAGAATGAGAAGGATTGAGACGTTACTTAACAGTTCTACATAATAATTCCTAATGTGATTTAGCCTACCGATGCATACTTGCTCATCGTGGCAGACCATGGGGTCCTTCTCATTAAGTGAGAAGACGGATGTCCAACAGTGGGAATAATAAATGAATTAGTGATTATACTGAACTGATAGAACTGCAATAAAAATTCTACATTGTAATCATATTCGTGCTTCCTTTAAATGTTACTTTAAAAATACAGATATGTGCACATTAAGTAAAAGTAGTACCCGTCGTTATTAGGACCAAACGTTTTATTATTGTCAGTGTAATTAAACATACGACCACTAAAATGTAATTATTAGTTGATGTGTTTTAATTACCGTTTTATTAACAAGGGAATGTAAACAGTAAATGTCGACCGGTTGGAAAACCCTTTGCGGTTGGGCGAGAGCTGTACCCGCCCTACGAATAAAGTTTTCGGAATACGTTTATTAAGTTTGATGATCTCTTGGTTCGTAAATGAACCGTAACTTTGAGTTTTTATCTTTTAATACCTAAATGAAACAGAATAAATGATTATACATCACAATAGCGGTAGTTCTTATTGGACTACGTTAGACGATGGGCGGGCGGGTATCTCTTTGTGTAAAAACTGTCAATAACGAAATAGACGTATTAGTTCCTTTTAACTTTTACCAATTATTTTGTTAATTAAAGGTCGTAGCATCCTCATCAAAATTAACACAAATTAAGGGTTTTGTAAAAATTACAAAATATACCATTCTGACTATATTTTTGATATTTGTCTATATTAATTCAAATGTACATGTTGAATTATACCGTAATTCTATAGATGTTATACTCATCCGCCATCTTGTTATTATGTAATGAAATTTATTAATTTTGAAAGGTTTTGTATAACAGAATTAAGTAAATATTTCAGGTATTAGTTTCGTTTTATTTCTGAAAATATCATTTCACAAAATTTTAATTAATTTGAATATCGAACATTTTTATTGACACAGTTATAAATAAAGTAGAGATGATTATTCTCTCTTTAAAACTCGTTTGTTAACAAATGAGTTTTAAAGAGAGAATCTCAATGAAAACTACGAATATAACGTCATTTGGAAAAACGCTTGCGGTTAGGCGGGCGGCGCGGCGGCACTCTACATATTCAAGAGTGGCGCATTCAATCCGTGGTATCGAAGGTTTACGATCTGGCCCGCTTAGGGGAATTGCGGCCTACGTGCCCTCCCCAATGCCGTACTATGTACGGATGTGCGTACATAAGTAATTCCCCCCTTTCCCCTTGGGGAGAGTCGGGTTGTATTAGAATTAGGATTCGAAACAGGACGAGGCGCTTCAGCACCGAGAACGTTAAGATTAGACGAGCCATTAGTTCCCATTTGGATTTTTCAGTTTATCTAATTATCACATTAATTAAAACATTCATCATTATTATTCACATTAATTTATAAAAACGATAGGGTTTCTTTAATTAATAGCAGTGCGTCGGGAACATTATTCATGACTTGTGTTATAAACATGGTAGAATTTATTTTTAATTGGCAAAATACAATAAAAAGGAGATGTTAAAAATGTCCTCGAACAGTGTTTATGTCTATTGTATTCTTGAAGTTTAAATTACGTATGGTTAACAGTAGTTTTAGAATACACGGTATGTAAATTTTTATGACTGAAGGTTTCGTAACCAACATGGCCAATTTATATAACAAAAACTTTTCAAGGAATGTGTAACTTTTTGTAAATTTGATATGTTGCAGACCAATCCAAAGTGGGCAGCCTGTCGCGACGGAAATGGTAATATTGAACGTAACATCTCGCATGTAATCCCCGAATCCACGTTTTACCAGTTAGGTTTACGTGGATCCCACAATGGAATAGGTATCGAGCCTATTACTGTACATCGGGCACAGATCCATACTGCGACCTACAAATAGAAATTTCTTGTAGAAAATCTAGAAAGAAAATAATATATATAATAGTATTATTATGGGACGTAAACTAAAGCCATAAACCGTTACTTTGCGTGATTCTTATTAACATGTTTATTAACGGAGGTAACTGAAAGTCACCTGATCGGCTTCATACAATTCTGGTAACATATTTTTCATTTTTCAGTGGAAGTACCGAATAGATATCTGTTTATTTGTTTGATTATTAAATGTTTCACTGTATCGGATATATAATGGACGGGCCAGAGTGGTTATGTGGTAATAATTATTCTAGCCGACGAAGTGTAAGGTCAATCAATCATTTCGCTGTTAGATTCTCTCTTCAACTCTCTCTCTTCAACTCTATCAACTCTCTATGTGCTAATTAGTAACATTTTATTGCTAGGATATTATAAAACGTAAAACATTGTAAGTAATATTTATGTTTTCTCAAAAATGTTCTCCACTTCACTGTTCACATTCACTGTTGACTTCTTAATTGTGATTTTTGTATTTGATGTATCGATCTTTACTTATTTTTTAGCTTTTTGTTATATAATATAATCGAGGATGTTTTAATTTTATTAATTAATTGGTATTGATATTTAAGAGTTATGCTGATAAGTACGATATTGTGTATTCAGAACGGAATATCTCAAAAATATTTTAGTGTCATTCCACATAATAGAGCTACAACCACTTTTGTTTTGACATGACAATAGGTTCTGATCAAGTAAGCTGTGAAAAACGGCACAAAGAAAAGCAGATATACACGCGCTGAATCTCAAAAAACGACGGATAGGCATAATAGGCAACAAACGGCATATTCAAAACGCGTCATTTAATGGCATCGTCTCGTTAACAACCGTACCTTATTTGGTTTATTTAAAAAGTAACAGCCCAAATCGTTGGCACACAAATAATTCCCTGCGAGCGAGCGAGCCCCGAGCGATGTAATTTCCTGCGTATTTTGAACTCAATGGTGCGGTACAAGTGCTCCCTCATCTCTTTTCTCTAATTTTTGTACGTTTTCTGTGCTCCAGTCTTGTGTTAAAAATAGCTGAGTAATTTTTCATTTCGCCGCGCGGCGGGCGTGGCAGATTACAGGCTGTTCCAAATAATACGCCAACGGTACTTAACTGAAACGCGTCTATGGCGCCGGCAAATTTCGCTACTCGTGCACGTTTTTCACCATATCTTTATACGGCTACTTATCCGCCTCGACTAGCACGTAGGAGAGGAGTTTACGAGACACTTATGAACTTTTTCCGCTCAATGAATATACAAGTTTCCCTGCCAATGAATATTGCATCGCTGCAATTTGCTTTGCGCGTCGAGTGGAAATGTCACGGTTTTTATCGACGTCGCTAAGTCCGCGTCCGCGGCTCGAGTGCCTCATTGTAAATAGATCATCCTCTGTGTGGGGCGCGCTAGTAAACAATTGTACGAGAACGTCGGGACGCTATACGTCACGATGTATTTCCGTGCACGTCTCGCCCTCAAGCTATCATTCCGTCTTTTTTACGCATAAAAACTAATGTCGCTCCTAATTATTTTTAGATTATAACGTACCGCCTGCTATATATTAAGTCGAGCGGAGCCGAATTGTCAGCATAACTCCGCTTTGATGTATCGTGATTTGTTTTTATTTTCAGTCACTTCCAGCGTGATTCATGGGCGGATAAATTTTCAAGTGCGCCACTAGGCTCGCGTTTAATTGATGCATCACCGTAGTACACGGTTATGACAGATCGGCGAACACCGCTCTAATACGCTACGGTAGCGATTGATGTTTCAATAAAACATGCGAAAGGGCGCGCTGGCCCGTCGACGCCGACGCGCTGATAACTCGCGGGATACGTCAACGCAACGCGTCGAGTGATCGAGTTTCGAAGAAAAACTGTGAATTAATCAGGCCCTATCGCGAAATGGATGTGCCATCATTCGTCTCTGTCACACTCGCGGCCCACCACCCCTGGATGTGAGACGTGGAAAAACCGGGAGTGGTTACGCGGTCATTTGTCCCTCGGGGCAAACACGCACTACCAAATATAGGACGACGTGCATTTATCGTGTAATGCAGCCGAGTGTTAATTTGAAAAGGATTATAAATATTTCATCGCAAAATCGATGCATCAGACGAACGTACGAAATAAGAAGCTGCTGGGAACATCGCCGTCGCGAGCTCCCGTTTTGTATCGGAGGAAAAACTTGTTCACGACTATCATACGTTCACTACTGGTACATCTTCGACAAAAGTTTTTAGTATTGTTCTGATATTGAATCACAATTTTGCCGACATAACGCACAGTTCCAATTGTTTACAAGTATGCTGGACGACATGATCAATACACGTAGTCGTCATCTCGTCGTACGGGACGGTCTCGGTTTCAAATTCCTCCATAAATGTATATGTATTATTTTTCATAACAATTGCCACACATCATTCCCCATTATAAGACAATACACAAAAAGCTTTATTTATTTGTGAATCAGTTTCTTCATAGTAAGCGCTGAAAAGTTTAATTCGTTTTCTCATGAAAAGAATTCTTCCAATTTCTTTTTTTATAAAATATTCAAATGTATAGAAATAATTAATTTTTAAATGGTACATGACATTTGAGAGTGCTTAGCTATTTAGGAATATATATCGATACCACTGCATGGTTTAAAGTGTTAAACCTCAATTAATCAATTTAAATAAGAATGATAATTCATTTTAATATTACATGTTTGTAATTAGTTACTAAATTTAATATTTGCAAAGTTTTTTAAAACAAATATTAACAATTTTAATGATGTATTGCAATTTATATTATCACACTTCGTATATACATGAAATATGTTTTACGTATATTATTAAAATATTAAATTATGCCGGACCGAAACAAAAAAAATAATGAGAAAGACTCGGCTCGCCTTTTATATCATCTAGCTACCGCTTTCTATGTATATTTGTTATTCACAGGTCGGTATTTATTAACACTTTCTATTGGAGAAGGAACATCACTGAATTTGATTTCAGAATAAAACACATTCAAATGCTATTTGAATCGCACATTAAGTTGTTATTCTAGCGATATATTTTTCGGCTAATGTGATATATCGATTATTTGGATGAGCGTACGATTTTGAAGTGAAAAATTGATAATTTGTTTTATTTATGAGGTGAGTAAACAATTTCGGCAGTTCATTCTGGCCGCGGTCGACGTTCGGCACGCGTGGTCGTGTACTTTGGCAGAAAAAACCAAAACGACGCCCTGTTAATATTCCATTGCTGGCTAAAAGCCTTCCCTCTGCGGTTGAAACGGCGTGTCATGATGCCTTTACGAGTAACTTTGAGTGTCGCTCAACACGGATAAAAACCACCAATTCAGTATTTACTCAACCTACCATTTCGATCGAGTCCACGTTTTAAACTTATGATTTTTGTGCTTTCACGTTTACCTTTACATTTCTATAATGCTATATTAAAAATAACGCGATCGTTATCAAACAGCTACGGTCCCTGACGTATCGCCCTAATCGGATTATAGTCGAAATTAACATTAAAAACGAACATAAAGGTACGGTTACATATACAAATTATTAAAGCGACAAAATTTTTTTATTTATTCTGTAAAATTTCGATGTAATTACCCCTTGTTGCTGCCTGTTACTATTTTTACCTATCATTCAGTTGCTATCAAAACCCTGAATTGTACCTACAAAAAATAAGTCAAGTTCAAATGGAATATATCCCTTACTCAAATATTGCAACTAGAGGTACAATATGATTGAAAATGAAGTAAAACAGTGCCTCCATATCAACTCGTTATCCAAATGCAAGGGATTTATTGCACACGAAATTAAATTCATTTAAGTTTAGCATTGAGAGCGAATCGCCATACAAACACGAGCCTTTCGCAGTGCGATACAGATCGTCGATGGCGCAGCGCAGCGTAACGCGGGCTGGGTCTAGGGCTTTGGCTCTGAGGGTCTAGGGCCATGGCCCGGGGGCACGAGGGACTTACCCATAGGCCGCGAGCGTTGGATCGTAGGGGTAGTACCCGCCGGAAGGCTGCAACCCTGCCGAGGTCCAAGCAGACATCTCGCCGCCGCCTTCTTTCAGCGCGTATGGATTGCTCTGAAACATTGCACCGGGATAATGAGTTAAAAATACAACCACTTCTCCCATTTTTGAATTAGATAAGACATCAGGAGTGCCTCTTATTAGTAACGTAAAAGGTACATTAAACATATTCTTGACTGCGTTAAAGTTTCCATAGTACAAGTCATTTTTGATTAAATGTAACGAATATTTCTACAACAGAACCGTATGCAATAAAAATAAACTTAATGCTATGTTTTTGATGATGAATGTTATTAAGAAAATATGGGATCGCAAAATTTCAAAATGAATACCAATCGTAACTCATTGTTGATACAGTCTACTACGAACAAGGAAAATATATTTGTAAATAGTGATGAAAACGATTACGACGACGATTACTTGTATCATACAAATCAACATGAAAATTCGCATCTCCCAATAGGCACATTGGTATCGCCGGAGTAAAAAATCGAACAGTCGAGTTAATCTGAGCGTATATCAAATAGCACAATTGTAATGCTCTTATAATTCCCGCGGACGAGAATAACATGTCCTTTATCAAAATCTTAATCCTTCCGAGATGTCATTTAGAACACGTACTCCAGAGCGCGTGTAGGAACAGATAAATCACAACGCATTATGCCTTTCAGTCAATCGGCCTAACAAATACGTCGGCTTGAATTTAATTAAAGTTAACTTAATAAAAGGGAATAAACTCACGAACAACAATAAAACGTCCCAAGTGTACGAGCTGACATATCACTAGCGTATTTGCATAATGTATGGGTACAGAGGGGAAAACTATTAAGGCCTACGCACCCTAACGCCTGATAGTTGTTTAACTGTAAGCTAGTGAGGGTAAGCTAACCCTCTTTACTAAGTTATTCGCATACATTAGAAGCAACTAAATTAAAAGTGTGAATGATTCCGCGCCTCGGGACCTCCCTTGTCTCGGCGCCCTCTCAACTGATAATAAAATGAAAAGCATTACGATACATATGGGGCACCGGTTGCCACTCGCGATAACTGAATACGCGGGCTTATTTGTCCCCTAACCTTTAAGTAAGAAAAAGTGACAGGCTTCTATTGTCGGATTTTTCCCCAGTTCCGAGCCGTTGAAGATCGACGTCACGATGTGCGACGGGCACGCACGATACCGTAAAGTGATTTCACTTTTGAATTTTAGACTCTAACTTGGTGTAAATCGCGTTTAAATTGCCTTTGATTGCATTTTAAAGAGTGGAACCTCACCTTCTGTATAACAATTCCAATTATTTAGCGAAGATAAAATAAGACAGCGGCCGGATGCAAGCGGGACGACGATAGGGTCGCGATAAGAGTAATACAATCGACTTAAAATTAATGGCCCCGGCCGCATAGAGCGGGCGACAAGATATTGAACGCTTTCATGTGATAAAGGCGTATGTTTTATTAACATGTAATGCATAACAACATCGATAATTATAAGTGGTGATAAAGTAACGTGACTACAACAAAAGTTACATTAGTATATTTATATCAATCATTGTAACCGTTTTACTCTACTTGTACTATCGTCGGTATGACATGGTTTTTGAATTTTCGGTTCGATATCATTTTATAAATCGCTTACGGAATTAGCGAGGATCTTTAATTAAAAATTGTCAATAAGAAACGTTCAAATTTAATCACTAGTCTGGTAACAAGTGATAGAGTTTGATTTTAGACATTATGCGGTTACGCTAAGATCAAAAGTTGTGTGCCGATCCAATTTTAGGGCCGTGACACGACATCAGTCGTGCACGCGATTACTGACAGAAAAACAAGTTATATTCCTTATTAGCATGGATACAAGTGTAATGAGATAATAGCTTAATTTTTGTTCGCGACAGGCATTAAAGGTTTGTACGTCTCTGTGACAAATTGTTGGGTTCAATTAATTTTATACCGGCTGGTCGGTAATTGGAAACGAAAACTAGTACCTGCGGCTTGTCATGAAATAGCTTGATATGGGGCAATACTTCAATGTTGCCAATAAGTACTTCAATATGAAAATGATTCAAGTGGGATAGGTCGCGTAGTAACTGTAATTTACTATCAAGCAGATAAATGTATATATGAACAACGCCAAACAACACATCGTCAAACTAACTTCGCCACTAATATTTCAGATCCCTACTAATAATGTACCGTAGACATATTGTTATTGACACTCTTATCGATTTTTGCTTTCTCGGTTTTTTTAAGTAAAACACATTTAACCCGTATAAAAATAAAACATGTAACATATCTACATTGAAAATAGTAATCACTACGTATAGACTTCAAAAAATCAGCTTTTGAAATTGTGAAGTTTTTTTTCGTTGTTCCATAAAAGAAATAATGAGCAGATTCAAAAGAAAATAAATATTTTGTTTCAACACTATTTTTTACACTAGACAGCTATTCCCTGGTGGTTATAATTTGAGCTCTTCTACTTCGTTTCTATGGGGTCAAAATCCAGGGGTGTAATTCTACTTTTGCAAAGTTACATGCGTTTATGAGATGAAATCTCACACTTAATGACAGTACAGAAAAGCATCGTGATGATACTCTCATGATCATAATCTATGATCATAATCTCTAAGGCGTCTGATGGTTTCCAAAACGCATTCGGACAGTGTGGATGATCAAGGACTCGTGTCCAAAGATATATGATAAAAGGATTGATTACCATGACAGGTATGGTGACGATCATTAAAATTCAAGCGCAATTTTTTTATCTATAACCAGCGAAATAAGGTGGTAACGACTTATATATAATAAAAATATGCATAGGTAAGGCTTTAGAGAGCCTCACCACGTTCATGTACATGACTTAATGTTTCAGAATAATGCTGTACCTACACCGCATCAGGCAAGACAATGCAACAAATTACTTCGCCGATGGGCGTTATTACCATAGGCATAACTAATTTCGTATGAGTTATCACTTTAAAATGATAATAGTTATTATGTCTTAGCGATTAATCAAAGTTTACAAAACGCAGCATTTATTTACATTAAGTACACAGCACTGACAAGTGAGATATCGTTTGTAAGGTTCAAGTAAATTATACTTAGGTATATATCATAATTATGTCCTATATAATGCTAGACTTGCGGCCAAAGAGATATAGGACATACATGCATATTGATTTTATCATCTTTATCATTACATAGATTTTTTATGATAAAACTCTAAAATTGGTTGTTCATCTAAATGAAAATTTTAAGTATCTAGAATAAAGTGACGATTTTCATTATAAAGTGATAATTTCTTTTAAAGAAATATGAACCGTTCCAATTAAAACGAAAGTTGTATCTTGCCATTTCTAGTTTATTTTAATAGGTTTGATGATGATATTTGTTAATTATAATGATTACCTCAATGGACCGTAACTATTAGGGCTTACGGGCGTACATGTTCAACTACTTCTCAGTACATAATATGTTGGGAAAAGCTACATCGGCAACATTGCCCACGACTTTAACAGGACTATGGTAAAAAACGAGAGCTTTCCCATTTTCCAAATGCGTCATTAATATCTATCACTGTGCAGCTAAACATTACTTTTTTCTTAGCCAAATAAGCCAGTGACAAATTCGTTGGCAACTCTTTGTGGGGTTGAGATAAAAATTGTGGTACTTCCTGGCTGTGACATTAGTTTCCCCCGTCCGCTAACTATGAGCGATGATCACCGCGCCCTCCGCATTACCGAGGTGGTGAGCCACGTGACTTATAACAGCGGCCGAACGCCCTGATTGCCATTACAACTAATGTTTATTTCAAGTTGGCTCGCAGTTTCCCGGAACAACATGACGGCTACGCATGACGTGTGTTCTGATTAAAAATTGCTCTCTATTTTTATCTGTTATATACAAACTTCTATCTTTTATTTTACACCGGGGGTTATATTTGAGCTCCCTTAGCCACTGCTTTAGCGAATTATATGAAGAATATGTGTGCTATACTTTAGGTTCATATCCTTAATAGTGTGGCCTGAGCGTTGTCAA
>DWJK01002598.1:0-14356 GCA_018248815.1 Croniades pieria auraria
CCTATTTCATGGGACTTAAACGTAACTGGTGAAACGTGGCAGTGTACGACACTCTTCTGCCTACCCCTTCGGGGATTACAGGCATGATGTTACGTTTATAATCAATTACATATAAAAAAAAACAATTATAGCAATTCCTAATCATTGTACATCTTCAAATTATTCGAGATATAAATTCGCTACGTATCAGACAAAAATGAGTCTTTGAGCGTAATAGCATAGATACCATAATCATTCACTAAATTTCGTGCACAATAACTGAAAGGAACAGAGTTAACAGTTAACCAAACTGCAGCGAGTTGACCTCGCGCGCACGAAACAACTGACAAAGGAAACCGTCCGATTAACCGCTCGCGGCAAACTGTGCAAACATTACTGTTTGAGATCTGGATTACATAGAATCTGGTTTCGTGGAACAATTAGTACTTAATAATTCGTAACATCCCAACCTGCATGTTCTGCACGAGGATTATGGGCCGAAATCTAAGACACTTAGGAAGACATGTGTCGAATAGTAGACTGAAACAGGTTAATAATAATAATTCGTGTATATTTAAAGCTAAAAGACTGGTTTTTACCAGGAAAAACATTGTATCGAACCTACAACCCATAGGCTGAACGACAGTTCACTAACTACTAAACAAAAAGGCTACTTCAACGGTAAAGTGTGTTTGATTCAAAGAATAACAATTCACGAATGTGATTGAAAACTAGGTATGTGTGTTAATAGGCTCACCACCCATTCCATGGGAAGTAACTGGTGAACCGTGGGAGTGTACTATACTCCTCTGCCCACCTCTTTTGGGATCACAGGCGTGACGTTACGTTGATTGAGACTGCGCCGACTCTTTGTAGGTCCTTTAATGACACGATGTCTTCGTATCATTAAAATGATTATGTCACTCATCAATTCCCCGTTATCCTCTTTGCATCCAGTCGAGTGTAGTACAAATATCACATACTAGCTGTGCCTCGCGGTTTCACCCGCGTTAATTAGAGAACAATCTATTAAAAAACTATTTAAAGATCATCACGCTATGATCACCGAGAGCAAATATACAGTAAAAAATAGCTGTGCCCGCGACTTCGCACGCGTATATTTCGTAAGTTTTGAAAAAAAAAATTGACATAACTTCTTTATTTGTTAACCGAGTTAAATGAAAAAAAAATACTAAATGTCAAGTGAAGCACATCACAATTTAATCCTGAAAATTGCATTCAAATCGGATAAGCCGTTTCTGAGATTAGCGTGCACAAAGTTACAGACAAACAGACAAAATGAAAAAACATCGTTTTGGGTTCTATACAAAGGCACCCCATTATGAATTTTTAAATATATTTGCCATGTACAGGACAGCGATCAATTAGTTTTATTATATGTATAGATTATTTTACTCAACTCTATAGTTATCGATGTTTTAGACTAGCGGGTCAGATTAAACTCATCATTACTGAATCATTCGTTGTCACACAACAGAACGCAGGCATTGCCAGCGACTGAGATAATTATAGCTCAATTTTGCCAATGCCATGAAAATTGAATAGGAGCCGGGATGGAAGCAATTAGGTCGGTTTAACTAAATTAGTACTATTGAACTCTTTGTTTAAAGGCGTAAAAACATCTGGCTAGTCTATTAATCTAGTGTTCATTGAACTTGACTGCTGTCAGGAATAAAAGGTTCGATTCCCTTCTAGAACAAATCTTTATATAAAGAACAAGAGAATTTTTCTCTGTCCATGTTTGTGTATGTAAAAATATCCGTATAAGTATAGAGAAATCTATAAAAGCATGTTTTTCAGCTGTTGAACAAACGTAACATAGGCGCTACCGAATTAGGGATCAAATTCCCATGTGTGAACTTACTTGAAGAGATATTTTTCTATATACATATTTGTCATTGTTTATGGTCATAACCACTAACCTAACAAACTATAAGTACCTCGATATTTTAGCGCGCCACAGCGACTCCCACTGCATGAAATGCACCTGCAACTTGTTCTCGCCTTCAACATATATCGTGTTCACCATCGTCGCCAGCGTTTGAACAAGTAGCTTTGCACTGACGTCCGCGCAAACAATACAGCAGCCGCTCACGAAATTACATCCTAGATAAGATACGCGCGCAACATTACCATTGGTCGGTGTGTGCGTACCTTCAGTTCGAAATCGTCATTGTTTTTCAAACATTTCGATATTCATGTTGCAACAATAAAACAAAAGATAAAAGTACGGCAGGTTAATAAGGATAGATTTATTTGGCACTCGGTGCTCAATGCCCACCCCGTAAGGGCCTGGCGGGTTGATAAAATAATAGTATTAATTATTGCGTGATTTTTCAAACAATAATTCCGTAATTTTTTCAAATCAATGCCTATTATTATCCAAACCCATTACATTTATTTTCCTTAGTACCACGGTATTAAAAAAACGAGATATTTGAAGTTTTGTAAAAAAAAAATTGATGTGATTATTGTATTGTAATTATTTTGTCCATTTTACAAAACACTCGAGCCACTGAGCAAACCTTCACACTCGCATCGCAGCGTAATTCTCTTAACAACTAAATAACGATAATAATATTTTTGAACTACACATTATAATCTCAATACGTACACACTATAGATGATATAAATCTTTAGAATTAAAAAACACGGCCGTTTATTGCGAATAAGTAACAATACTGTAGTTTGTTGCTCTAATTGTTGTAAGAATTAGAGTAACAAAGATCTATACCTACATGTGTTCACCTCGATATTGCGCGCACATCGGAATAAAACTTGTTACGCTTTGTGCACTTCAAATAATTTATTTCATATTAGTTATCCAAATATAAACAAAAGATACAATAATTCTATAATTAAGGACTGGCCTGCTGGTTCAGTTGTTAGTGGTACTTGTCGTCGAGCCGGAGGTTGCGTTCGATTCCCATTCGGTTCAATTGTTCGTGATGGGAGCATGAATGTTAGTACTGTCTGGGTCGGCAGGGCGGAACAAACATTTGAGGAGGTCATGTCCAGCAGTTGAGTGATACAGGCTGATGACGACGATGGTGCTGGTCATGATGGTGATGTTTGTTCTTTGCTTAGATGTAAAATTGTCTACATAAGTATCTATGTACATCAACGGTGTAGTGACCGTAACAAAGGATCTAATTAGATTGATATCAGATAGTGAGTTGTACGAGGATTATTATTATTAGAAATTCGAGTTGCAAAAACAATTCTGCGTAAGAGATTGACAGCGTTGCAGTCAACACTGCGACTGTTTTTTCTAAGCTGATAAGACGTGCATGTATTCAACAACGGAAGATGTCTGGCAGTTATACCAAGTTTTGAGTGGTACCTGTAACTGATCCAATCTTACATCTCTTATTTTGGACTATACGAGACACTGATTGACAAGAAGTGTTTATATAGCCAGTGTCTTGCCTGTGAATTTTCTAATAAAAAATTAAATAAAATCAAGTCAACGATATTAAAGTGAAGAAGACGCAAAATACAGACGGACACTTAATTTTGTTTAAACACAAAATGTAACTGACATGACCGTACTACGTATATTCGATTATTAAAATGGTCTAAAGACAATTTTCATATACCTAACGCTTACTTACCTAACCTCAATTAACACTTCCCATATACATACACTCATCATTGATGATTCTACGTTACAATACACGTGGAAACATGAAAAACACGTGAAAAGAACATTAAGGTAACAGTTCTGTTGTATTCATACGTTATGTACATGTAGGTAGGTACTGGCCACAAAAATTATCGGCAGGCTCCAATCGCATACGGAATAACACATTTACGCGCATTCACATGCGAGGGCTATGCTTATGATAAAATTTATCATTGCAACGCGTTTGCGGAATTAATATATTTATGTTATAACATCATGGGCTGGTCACATCTGTCGCAGAGCCGATAGCCGCCGGAGCAGACGTGTTGCCATGCGGGCAATAAACATGAATAATGTGAGAAGTATATGCTACTACCACTGAAATTTCCTTCCTGTCAGACGCCTTTTTGGCAACATTTATTTGGGGCGAACTAGCTCAGTTTTACAATCGATTACGAGGCATCGCGCAAACTGCCAAATAGTGAAAATGTGCCAAATTCGTGAATGAATTTACTTCATGCTCGCTCTCATATTTGAAGGTTTGAATACAAAAGACCAGATAACTAACGTGTTATAGTCCGAGAGCTAGCGATATTTTTGTAAGCTTATTTGAGATGGTTATTTTTCAACAGCGTTTAGTTTCGATTTTATATTTTTGTTTCGGATTTAGGCCACATAAAATTCACATCGTTCTATTTTCCAAACTCGCATTCGTCGTAATTCGGTGATTAGATAAGATTAAGTATTTTTACAATTATCGCCTGTTTAGCGAATACCTAAACTACTTATTTGAGTATACATTTTTAAAACTTCATTACTCATCACGCTTTATCATTTCGTCTACAACTCTCCTATTGGAAAAAAAAGTTTCTTTGTACATTACAATTCTCGTATTCTCTATATTACATACACATATCATACATTCTCTAAAGTAATAAAATTTCAAACTAACATTTTATTTGAATTTTTTTCATTTTTGGGGTGTCTTTTGGGCTTTCTCCTTATTGGGTAAAAAACGTAACATCACGTCTGTAGTTTCACCAGTTACGTTTAAGTCCCATGGAATAGGTGGTGAGCCTATTGGCATACATCGGACACTGATCCAGACTGCGAGTCACTACTAGAATATCTAAATTAGAAAATTTCCATAGTACCCGACCCGGGATTTGAATCCAGGACCTACCGTTCGGCAGTCGCGCTTGCAACCACTCGACCAACCAGGCAGTCTTATTGGGTCTTTTCTCAAACTGAGAATTTGAAGACTATGAATATACAAATATCTGGATGTTGATATATACAAAAGTAAGGCGCCATGGCAACTTTCCACATCTCACAATCATTGGAATCATGTCACAATCCAATTTTTATATCGAGGAACAGGTACTTGCCAACCTGCACTATCGTGCCTAGCATCACTTAACAACTCGTCACGAGAGGAGACCCGAATGTGACAGATGAACAATAAAAGGACCGGTGGTGACGATGTATCGTAATGGTACTACAAGTTAGGACTAATCTGACGCAGAAGATTTCTCACGAGTAAACTGGGGATATAACAATGGTGAAATTCCGCCAAGGGCATATGTACTGAAATCGCATGCTAATACGGTAGATTAATGGCCGAAGAACGAAGGTCTCGCAATGCTACGCGAAATGTATTAAAACATACGAGCAATACGTATGATTCATTTTTATAATATTTAATATACTAGCCGCCATCCGCCAGTTCCGTTGGATGTTAGTAAAAAATGGACTATTATTTTTTTGTAATTAAAACAAATTTAACGATTTCACAACTCTTCTATCTAGCGTCCCGAGACCCTTTTCTGCGAAGGTACATTTGCTATGAAAAATGAAATGATTTAGAAAAACATTTTTTTTAAAGAAAAATTCCAATGAAATAAATAAACAATCCTTTTGGTATCTTACATTTCTGATTGTATTATTTGATTTCAATATGTTTATAAAATATATTGAATATGTAAATATATGAATAATAATACAGTCGAAGCTTGACTTTGAATGAAAATCATTCATAGTTTCTTTTTTATGATTACATTCTTCGACATTCATAAGATTACAGATAAGTTAGGAGAAAAACTGTATCAGACAAGGCTGACATTTCAAATTAAAAAAAAACATCTATTGTAATGAACTTGTTCTTAGATTACAAAACAAAACAATATTTATTATTATTACTTACTGTTATTTTTATTTACTTTCTGTATCTTTTACTGTACCATTTAAAATGAATTATTAATAAAAGCATTTACAATATATCATGTCACTGTTTGAACTTGAAGTTTGATAATAAAGTTTGTGTTTCTAGCAAATAGGAGCTTAGATATAATTGTAATAAAATGTATACAAAAACTTCTCTGATAAATCTTGTTCACATGTTGTTGTGTTCACATGAGATAATTGTCTTGTTACATAACATAAAACGTAACATCACGCCTGTTATCCCCGAAGAGGTAGGCAGAGGAGTGTAGAACACTCGCACATTTCACCAGTTACGTTTATGTCCCACTATGGAATAGGTGGTGAGCCTATTGCCTTACACCGGGCACAAATTAAATAGCAAGTGATATTAAACTTAAAACACACATTTTTAAGAGGTGCGCGCTAGGATTTGAACCCGGTCCTCCCGGAGTGAGAGGTCGAATTTCAAACCACTAGGCTATCACTGCTTGTCTTGTTACATCCTGAAAAATACCTTTAGAGAGCTGATGGTTCATGTAACTTTTGTTTTAACATAATATTACTGTATTTTTATTCCAATCACATACTGAGATGTTAATTAATTGTAATTTACAATTGGACATGCAAAAAATTGATAGTCTAGAAGTTAAGAATTCAGCCTCTCGCTCAGGGGATGCTGGGTTCAAATCAATGGTGTGCACCTTTTTACACAAGTGTGTTTTTAAATTTATATATCCTTTGCTAACGGTGAAAAAAAACATCCTGAGGAAACTTGCATAGGTTAAAATTTAGAAAAAAAAAAATCTAAGGTGTGTGAAGTCTGCCAACCTGCAATTGGCCAGTGTGGCAGAATAAGGCCTTAACCTTCTCAATATGAAAGGAGACCCGTATTCCAATAGTGAAATGACAAATGAGTCGATTATTATTATTGTGCAGATAATTTAAAAACATACACCTTTTCATTTTTAATTAATTGTCTGAACTAATAGACCTTAGGTCCTCAAACACATTTAGTAGACAAAATGTGTTTAAGGACTTTGAGGAGGAGGCTGTGGGCTGCAGATTGAGTATGGCCTGGCTAGAATATAGACCTATTACTACCCTTCCTGAACCCTTCAGTGCTCACTAAGGGGTATTATCACACATTTTTAAAGACTGTAGTAGACCAAGCTTTATGGCTAAGTTCGAGGTTCTTTACTTACAGATGTCCTAAGACAGCAGTAGTTACAAGTGATATAACATTAATAAGATTGTTATAAAATTTAAAGTTAATTTTCTTACTTGGTTTCGTGTATGATCTGGTTATGCTGTGTGATGACACCAGAGAAGGTGAGTGCCTGACTAATGCTCTGCCCAATGGCATCTTGGGATGATATCACCAGGTTTTCCACTGATTTTCTCCTGCAAAATAAAACTGATACGTTTCATACCACACTAAAATATTTGGTTGTTAAGATGAATGAGAAGTGGAGAGACTGACCAGACCAAGAAACATTGTTGTTTGGAAAGGTATGATAGGCAAAAACATGTTGGATGTTTGAAAAATATGATAGGCAAAAGCATGTGAAGGAAGTGATTAATTTGAAATTGAACGCAAACCTGAAATACAGGCCATATACTATCAGCTGTTTTGTGTATTTATTGTTAGTTTGATAACATACCAATGAGCATATTTCTACTCGACCATAAATATACAACACTCTCACTGGAATCCTCTTTTTCATAGATACACAGACTAAATACCTAAAAGTTTATGAATCTCCATGCCACAGTAAGATAATATGATCAATATAAATGAATTTCACCTCTTAGGCAGGGTGGAACTTTACATAGGGCTGTTTCTCAGTATGGCAGAGTTCAACACAAATTATGTGTAAATGATATGCTGTTCTTTACACGAGTACTTTGGAAACAATGTTTTATGATTGAATTATAATTTTTCATTAGTATTTATAAAAATATCTATTTCAATTTTTTTTTTAAATTATGATATGATTTTAACACACATTTTAACCTTAACAATTTATTCTAATAATTATTAGTACATGTCAGTATGGTATATCTGAAAACACAGTACAACACAAAGACCAACATCACAATCTTCAAATTCGTAGCACATGGAATCATGGCAACATAGCATCCGGGAAACCCACTATAGTGGTGCGCTGTACAGAAAGATAATATCCATGAAAGCCACTATAGTGGTTTTGAGTACGTAAGAGGTTAATAACATAACAATCTATCATATTATTACTGGCAATAGTGAAGCTACTTTAGAAGAGTAATTATGAATAGTAATATTTTCTATTGTATGATATTAACTCAGCACATATACTGATAGATAACAATTGTGACGAGTGTACCATTTTCTATATGTACATTTCTAAAATATCTTTAATCAGAATTTTGCAGATTGAAATTTAGTATTTTCAAAAAAATCATGTATTTTTTAGTTTTAATTTTATTAAAATGGAAAACGGTGTAGTTAATATAACCTTGGTGACAATACAATAGTAATTGAGTTTAATAAAATCATATACATAGAAATATCCACACTAGTCAGAATGGCATAACTTTTTTTTCTAATAAGAATGACAATAGAAATTATTTGAGCATCAAGAGACCCTCTTGACATTTCGCTTCGAGCCGCTGCAGATGAGTTTGTATACAGACAGACATTGACACACTTGTCATATTTCGAGAGTTAGCACTCTATCTGGTAGTAAAATTTACTGTTCTACTTTTAGGTTTGTAGATCAATGACCCTCGTATACTCTTCTAGGCATATCTTTTAGGATATTGTGTACAATGTACGCAATAATGAATGCTTTAAAGGTACAAACACTAAGATCAATTACACAACGCAACACAACAAAAATAAAGGCAATACTAACATGGAAATCGCGATGTTGCGGCTGTCTACTTCCGAAGTGCTCATATTAAGTTAATGTTCTTAGTTCACCTCTCCGCGATCCACTCGCAATCTATCATTAACTGCTGTGTTTTTTGCTTTCATAATCTAAACAGAAGGTTTTTTATTTTTCATGAAAACACAATGAAACAACACCGATTCGCGGTGACCTACTGACAGCCAAGTGCTAATATTGCCATGACAACAATTTGCAAAATTTTAGATTACACACAAAATCTGCGTGCAAAATATTGTGATTTTCACATTCAGTAAAATACAAATAGTACTACACAATTTCATATTTTAAAATAAGCTTACAAGCTACTATACTAGTGTCAAAATCAAAATTACAAAAGTATACAACTTTAGGTAGGTTTTTATTTTAGAGATTTAAAATATAAAGTACACATAAAATAAAACATTTCTACTATATCTTGACTTCCCGTAATATATTCTTAATTGAAGTTCAAAAGCCTTCATATTTCAGATATTTAAATGAAACTAAGTAATTATATATATATTCTATTGTCCTGGGTAGTAAACTTCATATTTAAGACCTCAAAGCTTTAACACTTGTCACATTAATTGTCACTGTCATTTTAAATTAGATAAAAAATGTTTCCGGCACGTGAGTGTGGTAAATAAAAGTACGACGTACTGCAAGTAGTCTTACAAATGGCAGATGAAACTATTTTTGACAAGAAGAAGACGCACAGAGCGAAATATGCAGGTAGAAAAGCAGAAAAGAAAAAAAAGAAGAACCAAGTGGACCAATCTAACCTAAGTGCCAGGCAGCGGAACCCTAAGGCATTTGCTATTCAATCTGCTGTTAGAGCGGAGAGGCAGTTTCGACGACGGGAAGATGTAATAGCTAAGAAACAGCACATCCCTCAAGTGGATAAAACTCCCTTAGAACCGCCTCCGATGGTAGTCGCTGTCGTTGGGCCTCCTCGCGTCGGGAAGACCACACTTATAAACAATCTTATTAAGAGTTTTATTAAGACGAATGTAACAAGCACTAACGGTCCAATAACCATAGTGACTTCTAAGAAGCGAAGAATTACACTAATTGAATGTAATAATGACATAAACTCCATGATAGACATAGCAAAATGTGCTGATTTGGTGCTGTTGCTGTGCGACGCGAGCTTCGGCTTCGAAATGGAGATATTTGAGTTCCTCAACATATGCCAAGTACATGGGATGCCAAAAATAATGGGAGTTCTCACACACCTCGACATGATAAAGAATGCGAAAACACTGAAAACAACAAAGAAAACACTGAAACACAGATTTTGGACTGAAGTGTACCCTGGAGCAAAATTATTTTATCTTTCTGGTATTGTACATGGAGAATATCTAAGGAATGAGATCAAGAATCTTTCAAGATTTATATCTGTGATGAAGTTCCGACCACTGAGCTGGCGCATGACTCATGCCTATGTCCTTGTGGACAGATTGGAGGATATTACTAATCAGGACACTATTAGAAAAGATCCAAAGGTCAATAGAGATGTGGTGCTGTATGGCTATGTGAGAGGGGTTCCGTTGATGAAGGAATCAATGGTGCATATCGCAGGTACAGTACACTGAGTTCTTAATTATAAATATTATTTCAACAAGGACTGCCTTATAAGTCGAGTGATTGCAAGTGTGACTGCCTATTGGGAAGCTCTGGGTTCAAATCCCGGGTCAGCTATTATTGATATTTTCTAATTTAGAATATCTAGTAGTGACTCAGAGACTAGATCTGTGCCTGTTATATGGCAATAGACTCACCATTTATTTCATGGACACAAATGTAACTGGTGAAATGTGGGAGTATAATACCGAGTGTATTCTGTTTACCCCTTAGAAAATTACAGGTTTGTAGTTATGTTTTTCAACAAGGAATTTAGTTTACGGCCTCATTGGTGTAGTAGTGACAAGCATAACTGTTAAGCAAGAGTTCTCGGTTAGAGTCCCAATTCAGGGAAAGTTATACTAGGTTTTTCTGACCTGAAATACCCAGTAGTAGCTAGTACTATCCAGACTTGCATGTATTTATAACCAGTGTATGTCAATAAGCTCACCCTGTTACCTGGGTTGTACAACATACATGGTAGTTTAAGTTTTAAAACCATGTGACAAATCGTTATTTCTTTTACCTTATACAGGCGTTCACACATAAGTATAGGTTGTTTATTTTTGTATATGTTTATTGTTATTGATTTAAAACATGTTCAGAATGTCGTCTCTTTTTTATAGGAGTTGGTGATATGAAGATTAGTGAATTAACATATCTACCTGATCCATGTCCATTGCCAAGCAGTGGAAAAAAAAGGCACTTGATGGAAAGAGAGAGGCAGATATATGCACCTTTCTCTGGTGTTGGGGGTATAGTGTATGACAAGGATGCAGTATATATTGAACTAAAAGGATCCCATTCACATAAACAGGAGGATGAAGAAACAAATGAAAAGAGGGCTTTGCTGAAAAATGTTGTTGAGACAAGGGAGACAGTTGATGAACAAATGCATGAATCAGGATTAAAACTTTTTAGTGGAGGAGCTGTTATATACCCAGATATGTTAAAAGATGATGAGTATTTACAGCATGATAGGGGTCAACCTGTTTCCGAGGACTCAAGCTCAGAAGGAGAAGAGAGTGAATCAGATGATGATAATGGTATAGATCAGAGTGAGAATGATACTAATAAGAAGAATTCAATGCTACCATGGGACAATGATTCAGAGTCGGAAGCAGAGGTTGATAGCCATGGTAATGAAAGCAAATCTAATAACAATAATCATAAAGAAAATAAGGATGATGATGATCAGGACGACTTGGATGAAGATGTTGACAATTATGAAGATTTTAGTACAAAATGGAGGGAAAAGTTGGGAGAAAAAGCAACTATGGCCTATTTTGAAAGACAAAGAACTTCCAAGAATATTATGAAACTTGTTTATGGTGAATTTGAAATAGGGAATACACATAGTAACACAAAGGAACATAAACCAGACAATAATGATGAAAGTGATGAAGAAGAAATTGGTGGATTATTTAAGAAAGTTACAAGTACGCAAAAGAAAAAGCAGGTTGAAAAAGAACATCTAGATACTGATGAATGTTCATTTTTCTATGCTCTAGATAAAGTAAATTTAAGAGACTGGTCTGATGAAAAAAATAGACATTTATTAATTAACAACTTTGTTACTGGTAAAAGATCTGCAGACGAAGATGCTTCAGAACTGTTAAACTTAGATGATGCTAGTGACGGTGATGACGAAGAACTGTTTGGTGACTTTGAGGATATGGAAACGGGGGAAAAGCATGTTGCAAAAGACGATAGGAACAATGATGGCAGTGACGGAACAAGTTTAAAACGGAAAGCTGACCTATCAAAATCTGAAATCCTTGAGAAAAAGATGAAACTGAAAGCTAAATTTAATGCAGAATATGATAATCCTGATGAACATCGAATCAAGGGTGATCATTCTTATTATGAAAGTTTAAAATCAGAAGCCCTAAAACAGTCTGAACTTAACAAGTCTGTCTTTGAAAACTTAGATGATGGCTTAAGGTTAGAAGTGGAAGGCTATAGACCAGGATTATATGTAAGGATGTTGTTTAAAAATATGCCTTCAGAATTTGCAACAAACTTTGACTCTAGTTATCCTGTTCTTATAGGTGCTTTAAATATGGCAGAACAAAACATAGGTTTTGTATCTTGCAAGGTAAAAAAACATAGGTGGTATAGAAAGATTTTGAAAACAAATGATCCTTTGATAATTTCACTGGGCTGGCGTCGTTTTCAAACATTACCGATTTACTCTAAGATAGAAGATGATTTAAAATCTAGGTATTTGAAATACACACCTGAACATATTACATGTAATATGCACTTTTATGGTCCAATCACTCCACAGAATACAGGTTTACTTGCTTTGCAAACAGTCAGTAATAACACCAATGAAATAAAGCAAATAGGCTTTAGAATAGCAGCAACAGGAAGTGTAAACGAAATCAATAAGTCCACTCAAATAGTTAAGAAACTTAAATTGATTGGAACTCCATTAAAAATATACAAAAAGACTGCATTTATCAAAGATATGTTCACAAGTACTTTAGAAGTAGCGAAATTTGAGGGAGCTCGAATTAAAACTGTGTCCGGTATAAGGGGACAAATAAAAAAAGCCCTGAACAAGCCTGAGGGAACATTTCGTGCGACGTTTGAAGATAAGATTTTAATGAGCGACATTGTATTCTGTAGGACTTGGTTCAAAGTAGATGTTACTAAGTTCTATGCACCTGTGGTTAATTTGCTTCTTCCTGTTGGCAACAAAAATGCATGGCAAGGCATGAAGACGAAAGGTCAGCTGAAAAGGGAGCGAGATATTAAGAGCGATGCGAACACCGATTCGATGTATAAGGAAATCGTTAGGGAACCGAAAGTGTTCAAGCCATTATCTATACCCAAGGATCTGCAAAAAGGTTTACCGTATAGGTTCAAACCTAAAGCGAAGACCGTAAATCTTTCAGGGAAGAATAATAAAGAGCAGCTCGCTAAGAGAATAGCAGTGGTCAAGAGCCCATATGAACAAAAAGTGACGAATGTAATGAAAATGTTAAAAACTAACTTCGAAAAGAAGAAGGAGAGTCAGAAAGAAATGACAGCTGAGCGGTTGCAAAAGCATAAAAAACGGCTAGAGTTAGAACAATGGCGACGATTAAAGCGGCAGAAGGAGCTAAAAAAGAAGATATGTAGGCACCTGAATAAGATGGGCAATAAGAAAAAGCCTCAGATGTAGAATTTTTATTTGATGACCATTAAATATGTGCAAAAATAATTAAATTATTTTAATTTAAATTTCAATATATTTAATGTTTCGTGAGTATTTATAGTAATAAAAAGTAAAGTATTTATACATACGATTAAATATGTACCGACTTAACTCACGTACGTTTTTCGGAATGGCCCGACTAGTTTCGGACCTGTACGAGGTCCTTCCTCATGAGCCCCCGCCGCTTGCAGCGAGGTGGCGGCGGAGACAGCGCGCCGCCGTACGAGTCGCGCGGCATGAACCCCGAGGCGATGCAGCGTTGTCGACAGTCTTCGCATCCCCTCGATTGTCTGCGTATGTGTTCAGATACCCTGATGTATTGAAAGCCAATGGCTGGAGACTAAGTCTTCGGTTGCTGGGTGGCTACTCAAAGTGACGAAAGGTGAGCGTGGAACGATTACCAGCCCGCTTGCCCTACATTAAAAGAGTAATCAGACACCTGTTGCGGTCGAAATATGGCATTAGGATGATATTCCGCTCTCCGTCCCAACTGAAGGCCTTTCTACGTTCACCTAAAGACACAGATTCGTTAAACGTACCGGGCGTATACATGATACCTTGTCACTGTGGCAAGAATTACATTGGAGAAACTACGCTACATCGTGACTAGAGTATCTGAACATATATGCAGACAATCGAGGGGATACGAAGACTGTCGACAATGCTGCATTGCCTCAGCGTTCATGCCGCGCCACTCGTGCGGCGGCGCGCAGTCTCCGCCGCGACCTCGATGCAAGCGGCGGGGGCTCTTGAGGAATGACCTCGTACAGATCCGAAACTAGTCGTGCCATC
>DWJK01002599.1:0-14354 GCA_018248815.1 Croniades pieria auraria
CTTTTAATCCCCAAACGAAATGTTACAAAAAACGAAGCCATCTGGTGGCGAAACGGAGTTCGCCGGGTTTGCTAGTTAAATGATAAATTTACTTAGTTTACATATCAAATCGTTAACATTTACACAGACTTGTTTTCCATATTTGCTCATACTGTAAGGTTTGTTAGAATAAAAAACTCACATGACTACATATTACATATGAGATAAATATCTATATAAGAAACAAATCGTAATTTTTATGTAAGAAGTTCTTTGTTTAGACACATTCTTGGGTGGTGTTAATGAAGTTTACCAACGTACGCAACTCCACAACGGAATAATATCCGGCCCAGTAAATTCTCAGCCGAACCAATGGTCGAGTTCCTTCATTTATTCTAGCGGCCACAGAGTTACATTCATTGGAAATGGCACAAGTGCAATGTTTAACTAAGAACTATTTTATTTCGAAGACGTGCCACCAAAAGTACTGGACAACTCTAAAAATATTTTCGGATCTATGGATAGGAAAAAAGTTAATAGAATTGATAAAACTATAAGCAAATAAGAATAGATTTTAAGAGTCATATCCGTGTCAGACCGTCTAGTATGTCAGACTGTCTGAGTATACGTCCCATTACTCACCGCAAACTAGCCCAGGATGGATTAACAAATGATGAGCTCAAGTCTTAACTGCGTTCTACTTTAAAACTTCCATCAGGCATTTCTACTTGACCCATGGTCTGTGTTAACCACTAACTTATATTAAGCGTGGAGGGCATCACGTGAACAACTTTCATAAAAGTTATAAAATTCATAAGGGAATTTATCGCGAAGGTGAGAGCAGCATCAAATACTCACGCAAACCAAAAATTAAGTTGCTTTATTTCGCTTCCTCATACTTCCCTTATTTCGTTTTATTACCGGCCTTAACCTTTTACGTTCCGAGATGAAGCCCTAGTACACCAGTGGAACGACGAAAGGGTTGAAAATGTGCGTAGACGTGGATGATTGACGTTTTGATAAATTTAAATGTCATAACAATTTTTTAGGTTAGGTTTGGTTCCAAGCATTAACTTTACAGTACAATAGATTTGATATCTTATTAGTTAAATGTACTTGTGGACAAGGTAACAAAAATGTTTGGATATTTATAACATTGTGTAATTTTTTTTAGTAAACGTATTTTTTTTTTGCGTCCAATATATTCTATATCGGAATTTTACCATGTTTTAAAGTATATTTATTGACGCAATTTAAACTGAGTTCGTCTTAGCGAGCTTCAAAATATAGAAATGAATAGTTTTCGTAAGAACGAAAATTTTTTTTTCTATCTGCCGTTGAACGTGATTAAACTCAAACAATACCTAATGTGTTCTACACCAGCACGAACCTAAAATAATGCCAGTAACTAATAAAAAAACATACTGCCAGCAACTGCTTTGTTGTTTACATTTTGATCTCTTTGTTATCAACATTGTGTTCATATTGACTGCCTCGTCGGTCGAGTGGTTGCAAGCGCGACTGCCGATCCGGAGGTCCTCGGTTTAAGTCCTGGGTCGGGTACTATTGGATTTATGTAATTTACGATTTCTAGTAGTGACTCGGACTCTGGATCTGCGCCCGGTGTATGGCAATAGGCTCACCACCTATTCCATGGCACTTAAACGTAACTGGTGAAAAGTAGGAGTGTACTACACTCCTCTGCTTACCCCTTCGGGGATTACAGGCGTGATGTTAGGTTTAACATTTAATGTTAACATTTCTGTATTAAATATGTGTATAATATTCAATAGATTCATTGAATTTTTATTTCGATATAATAAAGCCTTGTGAATATTTTTCAGCATTAAAACAACTAGGAATTCTAAAAACAGTATTAAAATACAATAGATGAAAAAAAGACCAAGTAACCTCAATTCTTGTATAAAAAATAAAAAAACAATGAATTACAAAGTAATGCATCATTTTCTTTCTTTCTACATTTTCCGTTTCATTAATCGTCTTAACAAACACATCGGGGTCACCCATTAGTGGGTCGGGTCAGTCTTAACGCACTAAGTACCACGCACTAAATGACTTGCGACACACACGGATATAACAGAGCCTCAAAAACATCGCTTTAGATATCGTTGCGATTATCTTATTGTGTCTGTATTATAGCATGGAAAACATCGCTTTAGATTTAGTAACGACGAATTTATGTTGCCTGCATTGTCATTGGAAGGTTATATGTTTTTTATGAGTTAGTACCTACTTCTAACGGATGGAATATTTGCCTACTACGAGAGTCAATAAATAGGATAATATGTTAAAAACAATAAATGAGATACGATGAAAAAATCGATTTTTAATTGCGATGAATAATCTTTATTTTATAATAATTATGTCAACTGTCAATTTTACAATTATAACAGGTAATTGTCAATAATTTAAAATTATCGCACTCTTATTTAAATAGCTGTTTCTTTTGTCGCTTACCATACATTTGTCAGACAAGTGACTAACGTGACAATGGACAATATAGAAGTCGACTTTAACACGACTCATAACGTGAAATGTATATATTATGAACATTTATAGAGCGATAAAAATATACTTTAAACAAAAAATGTATCGCGATATCATAAAATTTATTTACCAATGGAATATAGAGCTTGGGACTTTGTGATAAAATTAATATAGGATTGTTTTATCATTATTCTCATAAACGTTGGCGTCTCTACCTAGAGTTTGCAGATAAAAGGATTTTACCGGAAGTAGTTCTTAAAGCGCTGTAAAACCTGATTTATCTGCTAATGATGCGGCTGAATAAACTGTATTTTTCATTGTAGTTGTGAATAGAGACACTGAAATATTCAAAAACATATTCATCAATCACTCTACATAATGCCACATAATGCGCAACACTTCATTTTTTATCACTTTCAATGATCAAAAAGCTTTTCAAAGACGTAATCAGATCGCGTGTAAGAGTTCGTGTTATGTACTACAAAAGTGTTTAGACGTTAATACACGAATTTCTACGGAATAGAATCGACGTTTTTATTAATATATTATTACAAGTCACATTTGATGAGGAGAAATGTTAATTAAAATATGTGTATTTACAATAGTTACATACAATTATGTGTTTCTTTCTACCTACTAAATTAACTCAAATGTAACGTATGGCGGGTAGTATTATATTGATAGAGAAAAAACATGAAAATTCTGATGTTCTCCCAAACACAAATGATTTAAATACTTTTTAATATATTTTAAATCCTATTAAAATAATGACCTTTTAGTGTATCCTAATGACCTACTTATGAAAAATTCGCCTATTATTTGAATTCCGATGAAGGTTTAGGTATAAAAATAACCTACATTCTTTATTTTCTAAACAAGCTAACTTTAAGTCACACAGTAAACACGGCTTTATCCACTAAAGTTTTATTTAAATAGTAAATTTTAGGCTTTCAACTCCTAAATAAACCTTAAATACAGTCTGTGACAACGCGTAGTTAGTTAACAACCGCAGTAACAAAAAACCATTTTAAAGTATATTAAATTAATGTACGGTGAGATTATTTCTCTTAAATACACCTGAGAAATAGTTTTCGATAGCGTGTAGCGTAAATTAAGTCGCAGTAAGAAAGTTGTTCTCAAGCATTATACTCGTATAAAAAAGACTAATTATTACACACACTTAGCGAAGAAGGCAAGTAAAAACTAACACAAGTAATTAATTCGCTATTTATCTCTGAGCACGTTGTATCGGAATTTTCACTTTGCCCCTAATTCACTCTTAGAGACGTTCAGTTTCTTACCACTAGCAACACTAATGAAATAATTACTTTCATTTGTGTATTTTGTTTCTGGTTTTTATTTCCTTTGATCAGGCAATTTGGCACATGCTATCAAACATGGTGATGAGTGGTTAGGTAGTTTGAGCAGCTCTTTTCATATTTTCCCGTTTCTGAATATTCAATATCTTTGCGGTAAATACATATATTGATGGTTTGAGGTAAATTTGTATGTAGGGATCTGTTCGTGGTTTAGACTTAAATCTTCAACTCCGGGCGTTTGGGATTCGAAAGTTAAATTTAATTCGGTTTAATGATTAAGATAGATATAATAAAGAAACGTAAACGTAATTGGTGAAACGTGGGAGTGTACTGCACTCCTCAGCCTACACCTTTCGGAATCAAAGGCGTGATGTTACCTTTTTTTAATGAAGAAACCTATCTTACAGTTCTCCATAATATTTTCTAAGGTTTGTGAAGTCAGCCAACTTGTGCTTGACCAGTGTCATCGGCCATGGCTTCAATATTTTTATTCTGGTAAGAGACATGTGAAACATTGGAACCACGAAAGGAGTTAGTCATGATGACGTGAAGAGATCAAGTTTAGGAAAAATTCTCACGCTTCTCTCTTCTTTTTGAACGAAATTTAAAAAGTATACAGTGATCACATAATAAAATTATGAGAAGGAAATAATAGTAATTATCACTAAAGATAACTCAGTTTTTTTTAGAAACAAAGCTAAGGGAATTTTTAACCTTATTTACATAATATTGCTTACGAGCGAGATTTAAATGTGTAAACAGCACGTTTTTATCATATTACTCATATAACGCTGCCACAATTTAATAAACTGCGTCTACTGAGAAATATTTCTTCTTACTTTCATAGCTCAGCCCGTAGCAAGAGAATCAACGAGTCAGAATTTTTTCAGCAAACGGTAGGACGTGAGGGTATTTCAAAGATACGGGATCAGTGCGTCCATTAAGGAAATTTCTGCACCCATTGTCATCCCTCGTTACGTGAGAAGAAATGCTGTGATAAAAATATATTTGACGCTAACATAATGAAAAGAGAAATTGAATGAAATATTCTTAATGAAATGTTAGGCTGTTTAATATCTGTCACAAAAACTCGCAACGTAATAGAACTGTTCATGATTTGAAAGAGGATCGCTCGGTGCAGCATAGAGTCAGAGATCAAAGTTCTATCCATACTGTAGGTATACAGAAAACTATCTATCTTTTTCATTTAAACTCATTCAACTTACTCAACTTCATTTAAATTCTGAGAAGTTTTTTCGATAGTATTTTTAATAAAAAAATCATTATTTTATAGTTTTATTATATTTTACAAACATTATAACGATTTATTAATACCTAAATAAATAATAATTTTCGACGCGTTTTTATCATTCCACTGTTGTAATATGGGTCTCCTCTCATAACGAGAGGGTTAAGGCCACGCTGGCCAAGTGCAAGTTGGCAGACTTCACACGCATTATAGTTTTTTTATAAATTCTAAGGTGTGTAAGTTGCCTCAGGATGTTTTCCTTCACTGTAAGAAAATGATAATTAAACTTAAAACGCACTTATGTAAAAAGGTGCGCGCCACTCAGGACCCCCAGAGTGAGAGGCTGAATACTTAACCACTAGGCTATCACTGCTTTTAAAAAAAAAACAGCGAAAGCTCGTTTATAAATATTATTTTTAATTGTATGCTGTACATATAACACTAATAGCATATTTATTATGTTTATTTAAAGATAAAGATTTATTCATTTTAAATAATTATAATGAATAAAAACACGTTAAATTTTGAATTTTTTTGACAATCGTACAGTTACCAAACCTGATTTACACGGTTACCAGAATAAGCTCGTACGTTGCACGGTTTTTACGCCCTAGTGCAAGAAACGGGTGTCTCCCGGGATCTTCGGGACGATTAATGGATATATGGGCCAGTCTCAAACGTACTTGGAAGTTCTCTGCCATTGTAGAGACATCCGACAAAGTTTAACGATTGTTATACAACGACATTGAGATCGACGTAACGTAAGATGGCTTCCGAAACACTAATGATAATTGTTTTGGTAACACAAAAAAAAAAAAAAAAATACAGTGACCAATTATTTGGAGTCGTAAAACAGTTACCGATAGTCGTCGTCTTGTAGCTATGAGATTTCCAAATGAAAATGTAAATTAAAATTGACAGCGAAAGTTACAATTAAACCGTAAAAAATCTATCAATTCCAATTAAATCACATCACACAAATTTAAAAATTTCCATCTCGCTAGTAACTGCAGAATCTTTGCCGACATAAACTTCATTTTACTTCTGTGAAGATTAATACTGAGTTAAAATGTTAATACGTCCCCTTTTTGCTACGAGAGGCGGTTTGAACAGCGTACGGCCTCGGTAATTATGAGGAAGGTGCGTCAAATACTTTCTATACATCATGAAATTTCATGTTCCGAATGTGTAGTGGATGAAAATTCACATTAGGATTCATTCACCATATCACGTAAATTTATGGACGACCCGGTGTATGGCAACAGCTCACAACCTATTCCATGGAACGTAAACGTAACTGGTGAAGCGTGGGAGTGTACTAAACTCCTCTGCCTACCCTTTCAGGGATTACAGGCGTGATTTTATGTTTTGTCATAGAGAATTGACGTAGTCAAAATACTGTGCATAAGTATAATACACAGGCACGAAACGTGATAAAAACTTTAAAGGTATATCTATGATAAAATCATTAATTTTAGAGGATTTTATCACTTATACTTCTATAACCTGTAATTAGCGAACTAAATGAATAGTTGTGATAAAAATATAAAATTAACTGTCAATGAATTATGCTTAAACAGTTAAATTACTGTTATAACACAAAAAGGGAAGTTTAAATAACGAACAATATTGAAGTTTTCAGATGTTATATTGTAATGCGCAACAGAACCGAATGTTCGAAAATTGATGTTATTATGTTTTTATTATCATATCATCACGCCAAGTCCCTTATGTTGTAGGCAATGTAATAAATTTTGTATTCAATTAAAGATCACGCAAGTGTTTATGTTATATTACATTTTGCTAAAGCGTTTATTTTGATGAACATCTAAACCCCTATAAAAATGATTACTTCAACTCCACATAAATAATAACATTAGACACACATAAAGCCATTATGTTGTTCATTCAAAAGCGGCATTGTGAAGCCTCCGGCGGATCTCTTCAAGTAATCATTACGAAAAAGTAATTTAAATCTACGCGAATAACGAATAGGTACAATGAAAATGTTCAAGAAGAAAGCGATTTTCAGAAATGAAATTCATTTAAAATTATAATCAACGCTTTTATATCGCGTCTGTTAGTGGATTTGTTTAATTATTTCCTTAATATTAGCTCTATGCATTAAAGTAAAGACCCGGTTGATTTTAACCTCTTCAGCACGTGTCTACGTTCAGCTAGTTTTTATTTTAGTTACTAGCTCTGAAAGTCGCAGACAGCTTAATTTGTAACGTATTCTCACATGTCCCCGCATTGGTAGTTTGAATCTAATAAATTTGAGATATGACAATTTATAGTGCTCAATATACGAGTGTAAAATATTAGAGTTATCGGCCCCAGTTGCCTTTCGAGCGGACGACATTTTTGTCGTAACTAAAAAATAAAATTTAGAAAATCTGACAATAAATTTTACAAGAATAGGACGAATTGTTAAATTATGAGGATTTCTTTTATTTATTCAGTTAGCAATAGGATATTGTAATTATATTTTTATATAAGACAGATGCAAGTCTTATCTTGATTCTTCTCTCCGTGCCTGCCTCATACATACTAAGTTTAAGCATCTTTAAGTATAATCTTTCCACGAGACGAGCGGATCCAGGAGTTCGCGAGCAGTTCAAGAGGAGGTCAACAGCTCTCAGACAGTCTTACGACAATCATGAATTTCAACAAAGCTCACTTAGGAATTTTAAAACGAAGGTGCGAATAAAAATAAGTGTCACCTCGCCTTGTTTTTGCGTGAAAAAAATTACAATAAATTTTCATTTAACAAATCTCCATCAATATACTTCAAAATATGTAAATAATATATCGCTCTTAAGCGCTTTAAGCTTTTTGAACATTGATCAAGACTTTCTCTCAGACTGAAATCGTCTGTAGAATCAGCAATGTTGGGCTTTAAAAATAATTTATTTAAAAATTCTTAGGTAGTGTTGAAAAAGTTAAATTTGTCTTAGAAACAAAACCTTAACATTTCACATATGATTCTGCTTTAAAATATGTTTAATCTTCTTTCATATAGGTTTGAGCCGTCTGCGAAGTATCCTTTGCGAACTGTACTAGTTATATGCGAAGTAAACTTAGGTTTCAGTTTATAACATTTTTTCGTAAATTATTATTGTTAATATCACTATTATTATTATCATCACTACAGGTCCCTTACGGGGTAAGCAAAGAGCACCGAGTGCCAAGTACCCCTACCCTTAAAGACTTGCCCTGCTTCTTACAACTTCAACACTATTTTATACACGCAGGGTTTAGAAGACTTCTCATTCCCTCATCATCCCCGAATATCTTTATTTACAGACCTGGCGCAATTTTTTACATACCTCACTCTGTTCATACACAAGAAGATTTTTTTTTAGAAATAAGGATACTACATCAATATATTACGCGTGGTGCTTAATTGTGACGTAGGCTAATAGATCAGGGGGCATTAATTATACCCGCCTCCGAGTAAATCGACCATCAATCACTCCGAAACATCCCTCTGTCTATGGAGAATGTCTATACCCAGTGAGGGAGAGCGTAGACTGTAGATTTTTTGCATAATATTAGATCTTATTGTTACTCTTTCATACTTTTACAGTATTTACTCGCGGTAGAAAACATTTTGGAGAGTTCTAACAATTGTATGTGATGTGATTGTTTTCCTTAACCGATGCAGTAAGAGATATTTTAATCTTCAAATGCATATAAATGCGTAAATGACCTTTCCTAGCCACGCGTCTTCCATCTTCTGATGTATTCGCGCTTTCCTTCAGTCGGGACCGTGACCAAACTCTAACCTATCAGATAATAAAGAATCATAAAAAAACATAATCTAGTATAAAAAAATTACGTGTCAGAATTCAAACCAAAGACCCTTGGATTAGGTTGGCGAAGTCCAAGTCAGTAAACTACTATACATCTGGTTACAGCAGAGTAAGGGCCACTCCAGACTTAACAGATTACTATGTTAATCGTAATGACAGCTACCATTTCTCGTTTAAATTCCAATTATTATTTAATTTACTGATTAAATTTAAAAAGTCATCAAATTCCTCTCAGAAAAATAACAAAAGTGAGCGTAACATCGACAAATGAAACTTAATGTTTTGTCATAACGGTGTCATCTGCGAAGCTGTATTAATTTAATCTGTAATTTTCGTCCATCCTAATCCAGAGATCGGTGCTTAGTCCCAAAATATTCGAAATTTCCCTAAAAAATCGCCGCTACAAAAAGCTCTCCATATATTGACCCAGTATAGCCTATTTACATTCTAGGGATAATATCTCCTCGGCTTATGGCCAGACGTTGCTTATTCTCCCTCCCAATGTGGATAGATCTAAATCGCCATAGCCATGTAATGTATTCGGATATTTTATACATTTTGTATTGCAAATTCTGACGGCGTAAAAAATCGATGACTTTGCGAGCCCTCTGAGAGAATGTCTTGTGAATATTTTCGCTGTCGACACAATAAAGTGTCATCTGAAAAATTTTAGCATAACTGTTGATACTAGACATAAAATTGTTCACACAAATTCGAATCGAATATTCAAGAAATCATCAAAACGAGAACCGGGAATTACTTTAGCGCTTTTGAAGCGGAATAACACACTTCATACAAAAAAAAATACTGAATAACAGTCGGTGTTACAACGAGGGACGCCATGGTGTTTACCCACGATTCTTGGTCGTTGTTCTCTCGTAAAAGTCAATTTTTTCGTATATGCGAATGCGATGAATATTTTATCGTTTACAAAACGCCTTGAATGAAAATTCTCATACAAAATGTGTTACTGACACCCGGAAAAGGCTATTTAAAGTGAACTCATACATATTACATTCACACATATACTTATACAATAAAATTAAAAGAAAAACTATTTTTAGAGTCAATTAAATTTCTTAGATATTTAGTTCAATATCTACATTCACATGAATAATCTTTTTCATTGTAATTTATAGATTTAGAAAAGAATGTAGGTAGAAAAAAGCTATTTTTATTACAGGATCATTTGCATGTGAAATGATTATTAAGATTCGATTTCGTTGTCGAATTTGTCACCTCATTCCCCTGAGAATGACTAATGCTACGGCATTATCGTCCGTTTAATATTTTAGCAGCGTCGACGGCAGTTACAATGGGCTATTGGAAATGTTTTACACTAGAAAATTGTTTCGTCCTTGCTATTTAATAAAAGGAAAGATTTCAGTAACAACTTCCGCTATCATTCTGCCTATCGCGTTAAAATAAGGCAGTGTACTTTATAATATACTCTAGTATTATGGAGGATATATATATATATATCATCAAAGACCTTAAGGAGCTGGGAGCGCCCGACTGGTCAGATATGGCAAAGAATAGGGAAGAATGGCGTACTTGGATGTCAGAGGCCAAGATCCACTTCGGGTCGCTGAGCCAGCGTAGTAAGTATGTAAGTATATAAGTTTTGATTGTGTTAATAAATGTTTAGTTTTTAAAAACGACGTCCAGTACATGTGAATTTAAATCGCACTTAAAAATTATGAGAACTGCAATTGAAATTTAGATATGTATTCATAAGCAATGTTTTAGCTATGGACTGTTTTATCTCTTTCTATCATGTTGTAAATCGCCTGTGGGGGAAAGAGACAAAACATAACATGCTTAAAACACTTTTATTGATGTTTGTAAATAAAGAGAAGGAAACAAAAACTGCTCAATATTATATGCACTTAGAAATATATACATAATAAGTTATAGATATAAATACATAGGTATAAGTTTATTTGGGGATTGAAGAATGCATGTAAATTTTTCGTATATACGTTTGTTACTGTTATTTTGCAGGTTATATATACGATCTAAGAATTTGAAGCGAAATTTTAAGAATTTAAAGTGAAATTTTAATACGAGATCTATCGCAACTTGGCTGTGCACTACCGCGCACTAAGATAAGAGCTGTTATACGTTGAACATTCGGTTACTTTACATTTAAACAAAAAAGGCTTTACAGATGCGCACTTTGGCTTAAATAGCATATCTCTTTAAACTTGGCTATTCGATCTACGTTAGCATTGTTTTATTAGAACATCGTATGGTATTTTTTTTTTTGTAACTACGCGGTTAATTTGTTCAGGCAGTGTGAATCTTATTCAATTAATAATCCCTCTTCCATTTTTAAATCATAGGCTGTAAAAGGTTTTTACAATATCAAATGAATTTTACAATAAAACGAGCAGATTCAATATACATATATTTATATATGCTTGGTTATATAATTTTTCACTACAGTTCAATAGGACATAGGACACATTACTGCGAAATTATTTTCATAGATATTATGAACTATAAAAACATGTGACGGCTGAAAAATGTTTTTTAATTTATCTATGTAGATCTGTTAAGGGTACATTTGAACTAAAAAAATGAGAACCGGAATTTCATGGGGGTGTATTGCCGATACAAAAATCGGAACTGAATTGTGACATTGATTTTTTCAAAAATTTCCTTTAAATATTTGGATGTTATATGAAACTCTTCATTTCATGTATTTCCTGTAATAGCAATGCAAAATATAAAATTGTAGAATTGGGGAAATGTAATGAAACCTGGCTTTAAGTATTGCGTAAGACCATATCTTATTATGACCACTATAAAAGCACATAAAAGGTTTATTAAAGAGTTTAAAAATTTACGTCGGTTTGTTTTTTTCACACAGCTACTCAACTTTGCTTTTTAATTTTCACTTACTCTCTGACGCGAGAGTTCCGAAGTCTCCGAAACCAGCGTGTAGAAATGACGAGAGTGACGAACGTTGAAAAAGCAGGTCAGGTATCTATCCTTGGAGATATTTCGTATTCTGTACTCTCAGCCGACAAGGTAAGGAACCTAACGTGAAGATACTTATAAGCTCGCTAGCTAGATCAGATGTGGACTTCCGCCCTCCTACGCCCATAACTCACTCGTTTCTTAGTGCCCACAGTGTAACTGTCAACCTAAGCGGGCACCACCTCGAAAATATACCTATAAATTCCTCCATTTGTTACGGTACTTCATCATCCATCAGTAACCTTGCAGTAAAAGTGACACCTAACCTTATAAATTCACAAATCTTCATAAGGCAGATTCATTCAAATCCCTGAAGTCTCGGCGTGAGAGGTGCAAATCTAAGCGTTTCATGTGGTTTCAAAGTTATGAACATAGAGATAATAGTACTTATCGCTAGGCTTCGAGAATTTCCCTCTATTTATTACCTGCAGTCAAGCAAGTCGTTATATAACAAATATACAAACCATTTTAAACCTAAAAAGATTGTTCCAGTTGTCGTCGCTGCCGTCAAGCCGTCATCTGTTTTCATGTCTTGAAGAATTATTTTAATCACAACATGGACGATTTGACTGGAACTGACTTTGAATTCATCCCCTGTATCCTACACATAAATGTTTTTCTCAAAATATGACTTAATTTATAGAAGTTTTCTCACTTCGTGATTTTGCATTGTGGTTTGTGCCATTAGGGGAATTCCAAGTAATCATCTCGCTGGACAGGCGGGTTAGTGATCGCGAGGCTTAGCTCCTCGCTGTGTGTGATTGCCACTTCCATGGATAAAACTTATGGTTCAGACTTACTAACTGAATAATCACTTATATGAGACTCTACTTAATTTATATTCACACACTCCTGCTGACGACCCTGAGCGAGGAAAAGCAACACCGAATCATAAAATTCTACATCATGTCGAGGGTATACTATCGTTTTCCTCTCTATCGCATTCCAGTTACGATACAATCCATCAACACATGGTGAATATCCTCAACCACACCACAGATTGCGCAGTTGGGGAATTCAATCTTGCCCATACGAAATACCACACCTGTAATCTACGAAAGAGTAGGCAGAGGAGTGTAGTACACTTCCACTTTTTAATCAGTTACGTTTACGGCCCATAGAATAGATGATGAATCTATTGGCCAATAAGTACATTATTCCATATCCCGGATTTCCATAATCTCAATTTGTTCGATTTTTCCAATAAGGAGCTTTGACTGCTTTTTTTCTTTAATAATAATAATATTTATTGTACAGTTTTATGGCAGTTTTATCAAAGTTTCTCGTCTACCTGTACAATGTACAGTAACAGAGAAAATAACTATCTCATTATTGTTCACAATCTGTTGTTAGCGTACGTTTGTTTGAAATAATGTGACCTGGTTGTGGTCCATAATTAGTGTTGGTGGGAAAACTTTAAACAGTACAATCAAGCACATATGTGCCTTGACACGTATGAACGTGCTGCCCAGATTCGAGTTACGCGACATACGAGGGTCGACAGAAAGGTTCGGAATGCATGCACAATACACCATAGATAAGATCAGTGAAAAAACTGAATTTTTGTTCAGATTGAGGCTGGTAGATTAAGTATTGCTGTCAAAGTTTCGTAAAATACACGGCACATTGTTTTAAATTAGTGCCGAATTTTTCTTATCTCTGTTACTTGTGACAGACGGCTGGAAGGTGGCTGAAGGTGGAAATTCCAAAATTACATACTTACATACATACATATCTTCACGCCAGGTTCCTTACGGGGTAGGCAGAGAGCACGGAGTGCCAAATATCAATATTTATACAAATTCTGAAATTGTAGAATTCATGTTTATTTTTTGTCTAAAATGTAGGCTGTAGCAGGTAATTAAACCAATTAAGTCACTAGCTTTCTTAATTTCCACTTCATTTTTATTTGCACAAAATTTATCTTTTGCTTGAAAGAGATATAGGGTTATGTAGAAAAAGAGATGTATAGAGATAGAGAGTTATATAAAGAAGGAGTACAAAAAATTAAATTATCTATATTATGTGCTACAAATGGATAAAATAAATAGAATATCTCTTCTTACGTTCGTAATGCTGATGTTTGCTGACGGTTGGTGGTCAGACAGTAGCCCAAAATAGAGATTTATAGTTACATATAAATACTCTGACATAAAAGTATGAATTATGTTGTAATTTAAAAATCGAATGAATTGCGATCAAATTTCCACCATTGCTAGATCATAAATAATTAAGTAATACTAGACTTGGTCGGCCATTAGCTGAGTGACCTAACCTCTATCGACATGAATTCACGGTTAGTCTTTTGGTGGCTCGCAACTGTTTTTCGTAATTTGTAGATCGAATTTCTTTTTCCTCATATTTTCATCAACAAGAAGCGGAATTAATAATATTTGTTAACCATTTTAAACGTAACATCAAGGCTGTAATCCCTGACGGGGTAGGCAGAGGAGTGTAGTACCCTCCCACGTTTCACCAGTTACGTTTATGTAAGTGGAA
>DWJK01002600.1:0-14353 GCA_018248815.1 Croniades pieria auraria
TGCTATTGTATTTGTGCCCGGTGCATGGCAATAGGCTCACCGCCTATTCCATAGTGGGACGTAAACGTAACTGGTGAGACGTGGGAGTGTTCTACCCTCCTCTGCCTAGCTCTTCGGGGATAACAGGCGTGATGTTACGTTTAGTTCAATATTAGATATATTTATTAAAAATGTATTTATAAAACTTCCTAACTGGTAATAAATAAGCAGGGTAAGTAAATAAATGCATATATTTCCTTTCATGACTAAACTTTGTTCAGAATGTTTTCCATCTAGTGCCACGGTAGCTACATTATTGTTCAGATCTTAAAGCGAGGAGTTTGAAGACTCGCGTTGACAAATGTACTCGGAGAGTGGGCAGTGAGGGGTGAACGTATTACTTCCGCTTCTTTGTTTTACGACTTGATGAGTTATATGGCTGGCTGTAGCAATGGCGCTGGCGTTGAGTCTTGAGTCTTAATGAACAGCACACGCGAGACTGTGACCAGCTCATTGTAACATTTTGGTCACTGTAATATTTGGTCAGTTGGCTCGGAAAACACCACCACTACAACTATTTCCTCTGCAAATTAGCAACGATTTTGTTCATGGTTAGCACCATAAAGGATGTCGTAGACGAAAAAGACGTAAACGTAACTGGTGAAACGTAGGAATGTACTATACTCTGCTCACCCCTTCGGGGATTACAGGCGTGATGTTACGTATGTTACTGTATAGTCGTCATAAATAGCAACCATGTGTGATTGATGTAGCAGCATTCCTTCATAAAATTTAAAAAGTCTTGGTATAATTCAAAGTATTTTGTAGAGCGACTCGCACATCATTTTGTTTATTAAAGAATTAGCAGGCGGGGTGGGGGGATGAGGGGGACTTAATCTCACTTCTTTGTTTTACGACTGGAGAAGTAATCCTGATGATTGTGAGCTACGAAGTTCTGTGCAGCGTATCTTTGTAGTAGCGATGAGGTGAAGGACTTTAAAACATGTTAACTTTTTCGTTTTTACATTATTTTACTGGAACTGAGACTTGGCGAGCCTTTTAACTTTAAAAGCACTGCCTCACTGCATAAGAATTACGTATACTCATAACGTTTATGTAGCAGTTCGCAGGGCGAATTAACAAAGATTTATCAAGTTAATTAACAGCAGATTGATATGTTAATGAATGACTGATAATGAGCGGTAATTCACTCGTTTTTTACCTATTTTTTATGTAAATTATGAAAGCAATAACTCAGCGGTGTGTCTTGAATTTTCAGGTTTTTTTTCATGTAATTAAAAACATAGCTTACCACTACAATAATGTTTTACTATTAAATGTTTCGTGAGTATTTATACACGCGATTGAACATGTATCGGCTTAACTCACGTACGTTTTCCGGGATGGTCTGACTAGTTTCGGACCTGTACGAGGTCCTTCCTCATGAGCCCCCGCCGCTTGCAGCGAGGCCGCGACGGAGGCGTCAGAAAATCGAGCTAATACGATATTATTAGCTCGACTTTCTGATAAAACATTTGAGATTAACATTGTATTGTGATGTTAGCTGACTTCGGAACGAGGCCTCCCGCGTGGCAAGTAAAATATTTAGCACCAAGTGGACAAACATGTTAAACCTTACAATATCTACGCGCACATCGCTCGTTGACTTCTGATGGTCAACAGCATTGTATACATATTTAAGTACATATATTGTAAAAGAGAAAGGTAAATGGTTTTTCTTTTTCTCCGATTGAAAATTATAAGCCCACGCTTATTGTGCTCGTAAGGCTCTTATTTCGATGCAGAACAAAGAGTGTTCAAAGTTTCAGTACTCGCCGGAAAATTTTTATGCGGGAATTTTGTTTTGTAGGGAAGTTGTACAATCTTAGCTACTATTGTATATAACGGTTACTTAAATTAAAATTTCTTGTGTTTGGTTTGGATCCAAAAATATTAAATTCATAGCGGTAGGTATCTACTGTTGACTATTTTCAATTAAAAGATCCTAGAATTGATTTATCCTCGGTGTATGGTAATATGCTCATCAATATCTCGAGTGGACATAAAGTTACTGGTGAAACGTGAGAATGTACTGCACTCCCCTGCATACCTCTTCGGAGATTACAGGCGTGTGAGATTTTTGTGAACTCAAACTATCATTACGAATGTTATATCTAGATGGTAAGCAAATATAACAATTTGTATGTATACAATGTAAGCAGTGATAGCCTAGTGGTTTGAAATTCGACGTCCCACGCCGGGAGACCGGGTTCAAATCCTAGCGCGCACCTCTTAAAAATGTGCGTTTTAAGTTTAAATATCACTTGCTATTGGATTTGTGCCCGGTGCATGGCAATGGGCTCACCACCTATTTCATAGTGGGACGTAAATGTAACTGGTGAAAAGTGGGAGTGTTCTACACTCCTCTGCCTACCTCTTCGGAGATAACAGGCGTGATGTTACGTTTATGTTACGTTCTTTAATTGTTACACATATTACGCCTTATAACACGTCTACCATTTTACACCGACCGTCAAATCTAAGACGCTTGTAGCAAGAGAAGCGAGCAACTAGTCGAGAGAATTATAATTGGTTAGGTAAACACATAATAAAAGTAGATATCACTGCTGATTAGAAAATAAAAAAACATAGGTGCGCCTGTAATCCCGGAAGGGGTAGACAGAGAATTGTAGTCCCATAGAAAAGGTTACCATAAACCGGGTACAGATTCAGGTCCGAGCCATTACTAGAAATTTCTACTAGAAAATCCAAGCAAGGAAATCTAAACTAGTAAATCCAAGTTATAAAATCCAATAGCACTCAACCCGAGATTCGAACCCAGGACCTGTCGATCAGCAATCGCGCTTTGCAACCACTCGACCATCGAGCCAGTCCGTAAATTGTCAGTGGGCAACAATGAATAATAATTAATGACGCTCTACACTAATAGCCCCTCGAGGTCCGGTCGATCGTTGAACGTTCAGGAAGTGAGTACCCGGACGCAAAATCTGAAAACATTCATACCACAGCACGCAACAAAGAAAAGCTTGGTCAATGTTCTTAACGAAGAGATTCTCTCAAAATATATCACTCTGACAACCGGAAACAATCGGAGTCTTCTGTACAAAAGTGATTTAAAATGTACATATAAAATGTAAGTAGTTACTGTGTGGTGCAGCTATTTGCTCTACATTTTTCATCGCATTGTTTTTCTTAAGTTTTTGTCCGACGTGTGACAAGTTATTGAAGCGTGCAGGCACATAAAACACGTTCGTTTGGTGCGGTGACCTCGGCGACCTGTCGGACCTGTAATAAGACTCGTTCACTCTGCGGTCAGTCGTAAATATTGTTTGATCAAGATGCTCTCAGCAAAAAGCTGTCTACATACTGCCAGCTACGAATATCTACGGATCTGCTCGATTTGCACTTAACGTACCACTGAATACACGAGTACGAGTAAAAAATAAATGCAACTTTTGCATCTGTCATTCTGTTTCAAGTTTTCTTCTTTGTTACGCATTACGAAATTCCAATATTGAAGAAAAAAGTGTACCTAATGTCAAAAATTAACTGATCATGCATTGTCAGTTCGTGAAGGAGCACAAGAGATGCATCTCTGAACAATCCTGTTTGACGGGCGAGTACTAAAACTAACAGGCGTAACAATATTAGTGTTATCGAGTACTGAAACACGCTAGCGGAATATTCTGCGAGCCTTCTACGTGTTAAGGCCATAATTTGCCAAGTTGCCTAGGCGCCAGTAGCGGAATATTCTGCGAGCCTTCTACGTGTTAAGGCCATAATTTGCCAAGTTGCCTAGGCGCCAGTTGACGTATGGAGCGCATCAGTATTTGTACGTAAGACCGCCGAGCAGGAGGCTGAATTCTAAACTAATAGGCTATCTCTGCTTACACTTCCAGATGTAAATACGAACAAACTATAAGTGAAATACAGCAATTTAAGTGGCCCATCCCAGTGCGTAGTGTCCTATCGGTTCGAGTCAAAGCTACGATATGAGACAAGGAGCCTCGTCACGTGTACTCATTACGAATCAACTCATAACATTTATTATAATGTAACAATTGTGTTACCAAATTGCAGTCTTACTTTTGTTCGGAATTGCTTATAATTATCAATAGAACTACAAGTGCTACGATTTACAGACTAATACAAAATATTATCAATACTCATACAGTTCAACATCGGTGAAAATAGAATTCGCGGACGGAACTTCGAGATATTGACTTATTCAATATTCAATGTCTATTATTTCGTATAACTTTACAACCGCTAAGATTAAATTAATATTATTTGAAAATACAGACTCAAATTGCGTTACTTAAACCGAACTGGTTTAGACCTTACCTCACGCCTACTCGCACACAACTATTGTTGTTTTTTGTTCGGTTCGCTTTTCGTCTTTTATCAGCGCATGTCTGTTATTACTTCTAATAATTTTAGACCTAATTTTAAAAAATAAAGCCACGTAATAATAATAGTGACATGAATAACAACTATTCGCCTACGGGCAGCAGCGTACGCCGTGCAAAGGGCCGTTCTCTGGTAACCCCACCCCGAGCGTCGTGCGCGAGAATTATGGGCAAAAAAATTTCAGGGAAATGAAAAGGGCGGAACAGTGCCGTAAACAAGCTGATGATGAATATAGCACATTACTGATAATAGTAAAGAACTTAAAATGATTAAACTTGATAAATTTCAATTTAATTATAGTAATAGCACAATGGTACTGAGCGCTAGTGTGGATTTTTATCAATAAAGCGAACTTCGCGCGCTTAGATTTAAATTTTGACCTAAGGAAGAGAAAACGTTGGCACGCCGGGCGGCGGGCGGCGGGTGGCGGGCGGCGCGCCTCTGTTACTAATAACGACTTGTGCTTTGCACTGCGCGCGGACATTTCAACCTTTAAAGAATTCCTTCATTACGATACAAAGTCTTGGACCCGGGCACTATAATACGGATATTTTACTCAGGCCTCACTTCCGATATATAGAAGCTGTTTTATCTTAGTGCGCTCACGTTCTGTTCGTCGAGCAGCCCGCCGGGAATGACATTTTCGGAAGATAAAAAGATCAATAACTTCCATATGATCAGGGGCTATTCTCATCGCAGAAACTCGTAAATGTGATTACTACATCGGGATTGCTCACAGCGTCGCACCAGGGTGCTATTTATCTAAGTGAACTATACACCTGTGTACATTAAATATTAAACACACCAAGCCTACGAACTCACATACAATATGTATTTGTATGAAACTCGTACAATGGCGTGTGCATACAATATTAACTCTTCGCATTAAATATTAACTCGTGATGCTCAATGAGAATGTCACGAGCGGTAAACGACATATTTATTTCGTTGCTTTCCTTTGAATTTTGCTACGCTTTTGATACGACCGGCTTTATAATGCGCGTACACACTGGCGTCGCGACGCCGACGACTTTTGCAGTCGCAACTATCGTTCAACGAAATTACTTTACAAGGGAAACGTTATTACATCGCCTTTACTCTGTTGAGAAAAAAGGCAAATAGGTGTTATATAGTGCCTTGAAAAACAAAATTCCTCTAATTTAAATATCGGTTATATAATAATAATAAACACGCGCAATTTTCCACCCTCCTTAATGTATATAGTTTTATGGATATATATACTGATCAATGAACGCTCGGATCGACCGTATCGTGAGCAGTCCTCAGTGAGCACGCGCCCTCCCGCAGCTGTGTGTGGAGGAATATTTGCCATGGGGAGTCGCGGCTCGTTGGGCACGAGCTCCATATCTTTAGCCGAGTTAAGTCTCACATTTAAAGCAACCTTTTAATATGATGTACGGGCAGATATGGTGGTGTCGTTGCAACTGGAATTATAATTTGGGAAGTAGTCGTCATTTTACACTATATGACACTTAGATATGCGAGAGTATTTGTACAGCAATGTACGGTACGAAGTAAGGTGTCATCGTGTCCACACATAGTGTGATCCGCACAGTACGTAGCGTTCGTTTGATGAAAACTGTTCCGAATGAAATTGATCTGTTTTTAACAGTTGGATGCTCGGCTACATCTGGGTATCATAAAACTGATGGAGCGCTTTTTAAACTGTAATGTAAATCGTAAAATAAAACCAGTTGAACGCGAAAATGGCGAAATAACGACTTTATGGAAAATGCGAAAATTTCAAATATTTAAATATGTTAATATTAGATGTAAAAAGGGAGGTACTACTGCATTAATAAAAGTGGCAAAAAAGAGTCAGTTTGCGACTTCTGCTGATTTGTTAATTCGTAATTTAATCTGAAGAGTGAAGTTGCTGGTTGCATTATTATACTAGAGCAGGTTGTCTCAGTCCACATTGGGAGCTCCGCATCTAGAGTACACAGTGGTAGTACAACTATTACTAATAAGTGGCAGTGCGGCGGTGAACTTCCTGAAGCAACTAAAATCAGTCAATAGCCATACGCGAGTCACACCCTATAACGCTGTATCGAGTGCTCGCTTTCGCTGCAGTGCTTTTATTTTCGTCACACTTCAAAAGTTTTTTTCCACTGTAATATTTTATTCGGCTGCTTCATTAATTGCGATTTAAACGGGCCTCAAACAAAACGCTCTCGACTTGCGACCCGACGCTCGGCTCGGCTCCGTCGCTACCAAACAAATAGAAGGCCTTGTAGTTCGCGGCAACTCAATTTAAACGTTACTCGCTTCTGAAAAGATTTTAGTACCACTTTATCAAAGTTATAGAAATGTTGATGTTTACTGAATCTGGCGAAGTCGCTGATTTAAATATCTAGATTCAAGTAAACGGATACCGCAATTCATTAAAGTCACGAGCCCCTTCAATTAATTTTATCGAAGTTTAGCTGAAGATTCGATATCAGCTAAGCAAACTGTGTGCTAAAGAAATGTGTTAAATTAACACCAACGCTAGCACCACGTTTGAACATTTATTTAACTTTAGTAACTTAGTTTTAATTAAATTGTCTCCTCTCAAAATGAGATACGATGGTCACTCGCTGTAGCGGTGAAGAAAAACATAGCGGGGGAACTCGCTAACCTTGAAGTCCTTCTTGATATTCTCTAAGGCATGTGAACGGCATTTGGCCAGCGTAATAAGAAAAGAAAACTAGGATTGAATATTTATTTGGTTTAAAAATTCGATGTTAATTTAACGTAACTTGCTTACAAGTTCGTCTTTCAATTCTAAACAAGTGGCGCTAGCGGGGCTGGCTCGTCTTATGTATTATGCATACTATTAATTAACTAACTTTGTAACTAATATTAAATTCCCGTTTGCTGACTTTAAATGAGCATCGAGTTAACAAAAATAATTCGAACTTTCGTATGAAAACCTGTCTTAACACAAGACACGTTCTTGATTTAATTTAATATACTTGCAAATTATACCTATATATTTTACGTAACAATACAGGCGCTTGTAAGGACTCTAGGTAGGAAATGGTGTGTATTGTTCACTAGCGCCCGGCGCGGTCCGTCTAGAGGCTAACTTTCATAAGCGTTTCCGTATTCGGAGAGCACGCTAAGCAGCCTCTCCCCGACCCTACTTCCCCGAACAACATGAAGGAGTAAACTGCAACCCCACATCGGGCGTGGCAGTGAGACATTAAGAACCTGTACGTGGACCATATCAGTGGTTTGGCAAGCATCCAACTGTACATTTTGTATCAAAAATTTATCTCGTGTGACAATTTTAGCAAATATCTGTGCAGTAACAGAAGGGGCCTGGTACCTCTGCGACGTGACGGTATAACAATAACATCTTTGCCAGTCACAGGTCTAATAGAAGAGTTTTCTTCAGAAATAAGCAGTAGGTTTGTACAGATCACATTCCGTTATTTTTTCACTTCAAATTTGTTTGTTTTGATACATAATTTCAGAATTAGATAAATAATTTATACAACATTCAGTGAAGTGGCGCGCGAGGCCCAGTGCCAGCGACTATCGTTACACGAGGAGTCTTTTCATCGCAGTAGTAATAAACGTGAATATGATAGTAAGCCGACTAACTTTCTCATTGTGCTTACTTCCATTTTACGAGGTAAACTTATGAATACTCTCAATGGTTAAGTACATAATACTCATTTTCATAGATTAAATGAGTAAAATATTTCGTTAACTCATATGATTATCTAATACTATCCAATTTTGTAAAATGGTAGTTAGCCCTCTTCAAAAATTCATTATTCTATTATACATATGTGAAAAAATGTTCACATGTGTATAATATAATAAAAACACACGTGAAAAATTTTTTATTTATACAGATCTGAACATTCATTATGCTAATATACAAATTCTGATCATCTACGATGTAAAAATCTTGAAGGTAATTTAGGAACGAAACATTTAAAAGTCATAAATGGAAAATTGTCACGCACAAAAGAGTCGTCCTTTCTCTCTCATTGACAGTAAAGAGTCCTCTTCGAGCGTATTCAGCAACAACAACAATCGGCTTGTGACAAAGCGAATGGAGAGATGTAAAGAATCCAATAACATTTTTCATCGCTATTGTAACGCAATAAAAGGAGCAGTTGACGCGCGCTCGGCCGGCGCGCTCGCTCCTCCCCGGGGACCGCGCGTGTAACCTGTGCCTTGATCGACGATTTTAAAATTACAGAATAATGTTAAGGTTACAAGATTATGTTGTATTTCACTTTCATTATTATCGTTACCATTCATTTTATACTTCCTTTGCTTCTGGTCAGTTTAGGGTCATAGCCGGCAGCGCTGGCCAAGTCTGAGTTAACAGACTTCGGTTTATGCTTATCAAAAGTCTGAAGTTTGTACGTCTTCTCATGATGATTTCCTTTGGCTTCATAGCAAATAATGGTATTTAATTAAAATATAGGCACAAAATGTTGTACATTCGGATCCATTAGAGGTCTAAAACAGAAAAAAACTAAGCTTACGATTATATGATTTCACTTCATAAACATTATAATGCGCTCCATTAATTGAACTTACGTGTCGCTGTTAAGTACGGAGCCCGTTGCGCCTGGGAGAGACCTGGTGCGTACTCCGCCACGTACGCTACCGTGTGGAAATATTGATTAAAGACTCATCGGCCTATTGGATGTTTTTAAGCGAGGCGCAATACAAGCCGTTGCTGAGTCGAACCAATCGTTAATACCGAAAAGCCTTATAAAAATTAAAACCCCTGAAACTGCTAACCGTGCTCGGTCAAGCGAGAGTTCGAGTATCGGCTATATTAAGTATTCCATGGATAGCCAAATGATGAGAAAATTGAATTGTTAAAGTAGCTGAAACTTATTTAAAGATAGACAATGCGTCCAATCTGCGGTCCGGCGTGAAGTTGCAAGTGAGTTTTATTATGAAGTGGTTCGGCTGATTGGCGCCTTGTGCTGACAACCGAGCGCCATCTTTAATTACCGTTCGTTGGTATTCAGGACGGCCACCATTCGTTAGAAGTTGTGAAGGCACTCGGAAGCGCAATCTAATCTCGAGTGGCATCAGCATTCGAGGGGGCCGCGCGCAGATACGTACCGCGGGACGCGAACACGTCCAGCGAATTAAGATAAAGATGGCGAATTGCGACATCTATCTCGCGTCGGCTTTTATGATCTCGTTGGTTAACAATAGGCTCAACCCCTATTCACACTCCTCTGTTTACCCCTACAGACAAATACAAATCTTATGTGTATTACGAGGTAATCTCGTTGTTTGTTCAATCATAAAATTAATTGATCGTTATTACGCTAGTTACATATCAGACTTAGAACCTCAATTTGAAGTTGCTGGAGTATACGTTAAGAAAATATGGATTTAGAAGAGGTCATTTTTATAACAGTTCACCCAGTCCAATTAAGTATTTAACAAGGTCCCTAACCTGAAGTGACTAATATTAAGTCCTATTTAAGTTTCATGATATTATACAGTCACGTAAAGCAATATGTATCCGTAAGTGTTAGCAGTCGGCATTAATTTTTGAACAGGTACAAGACAATCAGGTAGAATTCGGTGGGTGATGTCAAAGCGCTCGCTGAATCCGCTTACAGCGCCTGAAATATTCAGCAACGTGTCGCGCGGCGCGAACAAGCCGTTCGCTGACACGACAACTTCGCTAGATCACTTTGCAACTGAACAAACGACGGTTTAGAAAATGAATATAATTGCATCGCAGTGAATTTGCGCGCTCCGAGGCGCCACGTGGCCACCGGTGACGCAAAAATATTGGGAATTATGACTTCCTTTGGAACTTAGTGATAACAAGTCATCGACTTGAACCGCTGCCGACGTGTATGTTGCTCCATACAATGAAAGACTGTCCACAATTTATCTATGGAATACGCAAAATCCTTTTTGGCAACCTGAGAATAAAAATACTACTCTTGACGTCGATGCATAGGTATACTACATGCAGGTACACAGGATGTAAATTTCGACAAGAAACGTTACTACTAACTTTAGGGGTAGTCCACAAACGTAGACACGCGTAATGTATTGTAGCACCGGTTGTAGTAATATTGGAATTTCTTTACCCGTTGTTGGCCTATGCCGTACATATATTAGCATCAAATATATGCCCGTCCGCGGATTCCACATTAGAATAAAATCGTCAAAATATTTACGCTAAGAATAAACTATGCTAATGTTACTCCGCCGATCCGCGAATGCTGTATATTTAATGTACCGCGATGTTCACCGCCATGCCTTCCACAAAGGACTCGCGCATGCAAACAGTAACATATACACGACAATATATACCGTAGCTAACTCGTAAATGTTTTAGTCCCAATCGGAACATCCCCAAGGTCATTGAATCTACAACAGCTAGTAGTGAAGTAAACTAGTACTAGATATTATGTGTGGCCGCCTCCTCCGCGAGGCCGTCGCACTCGACGGGTGAAGAGCTGCCAACGCACACTCGAACTCCGAATGCTAATAACAATTATGCCCTTAACCAGGTCTACGAAGTGTTGACTTATTCAACAATGAAAAGTGAAGTGTTTCCGTTTTAATTTGATGCAATTATTTCATCACGTCTATGAATTTTACTCAGGTGTTGGGAATCATAACAATAAACTTTTTATTAGAAAGCGTTATCTGTCAAATAACAAATAATCAGAAGTACAAAAAGCCTTACTTGATATTTGTCTGTATCTCTTTTGGCATCCCACTGTTGGACATGGGTATTCTGCACAACTGCGAGTTACTTGAAGCACTATACGACACCATTCCAATGCAAATTAGCGGAGATACATGTAACGGCTCTCGTGTATCGGACGGATGTTTAAAAACGTACCTTGGGGAGCTCCAGCGTGGCTTCACGATTGTAAACTTACGATAACATCCGAGGCCGATGGCGGTGCGTGCCCTCGGGAGCGACGAAAGTCTCGTTAAAATTTGCCACCAGCAGCCATCCACAGAGGAGCCGGCCGCCGGCGTCGCGACACTTTACGGATATTACGGCTATTTTACCTTTTTAAAATACTGTTATTGCGTACTCTATATACAAAAATGGCGGTTTTTACTAATCTAAATCGCCGGTTGGCTTCTGCTGAAGTAAAATAAAAAAACGAATTTGAAATAATTAGACGTCCCCCGAAACATTATTTATAGTTAAAAGTACCTATTAAGAGTATTTATAGTAAAATCCCTTCGTAATATATATAATAATTGTCTCCAAGGAATGAAGTTATAAAAAGAAAAATATGCGTAATGGAAATGTAAAATAAATCTTCTTTCATCTATAAATGTATATTTGGTTGAAAATTTGTGCCGGTTTCGTGCCCGATATGTAGCCAACTTTAAATTATACCTGTGTCAAAAACAGCAAAATGCGGGTATGTCGAATTTATGCTTCGTCGGTTAAGTTATGAGTATCTTCAATATGTTCTCCCGAGCTAATACTCAGGAGTATTCAACAATCCTGAACTATGAATAAATACATTCGGTTCACATGCGTTCATGTTCCAATATCAACGTTCATTTACAATGGACAAGTAGCGGAGTGCAGGCGATGCAATTAGGCGGTGATTGTACAAAGGGATAGCGACGAGCACCATCTGGCGGCGACAAAACACATTAAGAAGACGAGGTTCAAAAAGTTCAAATTACTGGTGTTAAAGATCAAATTTTTACAAAATTAAAACAATAGAATCTCTAAACCATTGAAGGGATTTGGAGCTGACTCGTTAATAATCGATTTTTATATGTACTCGTATGTAGCGGTCGGTATGTTAGTTTAAAGATTTCAAATGAAATAGACGGCCAGTCGTGCGATGCGATCAATCCAGTAATTACACTAAACGCGCCGCCAGCGCGCCACCCAGAGATACCGTCGGCACGTGGGCTCTGCCGCTCCGACGGATGTTCACAGTGACAACAACATAAACTGTTTCTATCAACTGTGACATCATTTTGAGTAGCTGTTTTAGCTTTATTTGTCCCCAGTGAAATTCACTCGCAGTTTTATCAAAAAAAAAAATCCAAAACATGTCACACTATTGTGAGATAACGTAGCGTATTATCGTGGATATAACGCCAACGTTTTGCAGATTTTGTTATACCAGCGTGATGAACGCAATAAAATGAATTAATGAGATTTTTTTCGAAAGAACAATTTAATAATGTTATGTTCTCTTTTAATAAGCCATACAATGTTTGAGAACAACTGTACAAGTATTTATATATATTTGCACCCGTAACTGTAAAAGAAGACTTACATGTTTCGTCGTACCAGGTCCTAAAGAATGAGTAATTTATTCTGTTTCATCTTAAACCTAGCATTTTGTATATCCAGGTCAAGGTATTCAGTGTGTAAGCTTCAACAAGCTGTACGCAGCACATACGCTACATTAAGCCACGGCGCGTTATCGCGTCACCGCCGCGCATTACCAGCAGACATGTTAATTATCGTCGGACAATGATGCAAATGGTCAATTAACTCACGATAATGAATCCCTCGGGTGTTTTCCTACAGGATTGCTTATATACAATATAAATATTATTAGGTCAGATACTGGCTGATAGGGGAGTCTGGGGTCTCTGAAATCGGCTAGCATGTATGTATGAAAAAAGTGATAAATTAAAAAGAGATACGTTAGTTTATACGTTTGAGAGTAAAAATATTTGGACACAGTGGGGATCAGTGAACATTACTTAGTCCCAATATTGAGGTAACAAGCTAGCTACAAAAACCTTTAAATATAGAGCCTGGAGAGTTTGACCAGGCCAAAGACCACGTGGTGTTGTAGCGCCTCTGAAGATGAGATTTCACTTTTATACACTATAAAATAAAACAACAGAATGGAACCGAATTTAACTGCCCGCTTTGGGTCCCTTTGTTAACACAGTGTACTTTATTGTTCAGATGAAAATAGTGGTTGACTGTTACTAGATATATAGTTCTTAAATATACAATAGTATTACAAGAGTTATTGTGACGAATGTTTATGTATTTTAGTACGACTATACGTGGAAGAACATATGCTCGTACTTTGAAGCCTTTATGGGGCTGGCGTAAAAACTCATCGCAATCGCCTGGCTACCGGCTCGGCGGACAATGTCGGCAGAATTCAATGAGCTCTCCCTACTTGGAAACGCACGATACACAACCTTGTCTGTTTGTCACCTCACAATAACTACTAGTAAACACTGAGACTTACCTGAAAACTAGTTCGTAATATCTCTACAGTCGAAGGTTATACTAACATAGTCAAAAGCTGAAAAAACTTTAAGACCAGAATCAAGACAAAACCTTCTAATTACAGTTGATTATCGATTTAATTACGGGCAGCAGCGCAAGCTGTGTGAGTAGCTAAGATCTCTGATCTCCAACTAGTATGCCAAGAATCGATATTATGTCCAAAAAATCTCTACGAAAGTGCTCAAGGGCGCTCATTAGGGGCTTCCTACGTCCAGCAGTGAATTGACACTGGAAGATGATGATGATAACGAAACTTACCTGTAACGCGGTCACTGTCTCCAGCACACGAAGTAACCAGCTATTGATAAAGCTGTAACTAGTCAATTTCGGGTCTTAATTGATAAAGTGAGGCATCCTTCAATATTCGGGCGTCGACGAGAGTTCGATTAATAATCGACATGGCTATTAAATTGATTGCATGTCGATGACGGACAACATACATACAGGCACACGTGCGATATACGCCTGCACTAGGGCCGTATTTAAACTGTAGTCGCAGCACGCAGCGGACACGCGGGTCACAGTCATCAGCTGCGCGCCTGACGCCCGCATGCGCTGTGCCAGCCAGTTATAAAGCCAACTAAGGGCTCGTTTTCCAGTCACCTCGTGACGTTTCGTTACTATTGGTAACACACTTACGCTCCATCCCTGGTATCGTTTTTTCAAATA
>DWJK01002601.1:0-14353 GCA_018248815.1 Croniades pieria auraria
TACAGACTATTTCAGCTTGAAGACAGCCACTGTTCTAACTGATTTACCTTCGAACACCTTCGCACGGGCTCCTGGTTGGTACATAGTTAAAATGTATTTTTCGGTGCTGACGGTTATTTATATGATTAAGTTCGTTCTGTTCCGAATTGTGGCTTTTTAAAATATCATGCTAATGGCCTAAACAGAAAGAGAAATATTTTTGTACATTTTTTAGGAACTGCGGAAGGAATTTCATGTATAGAACATATAATGGAGCACATAGCGTTCGAAGTAAAGAGAGATCCAACTGACGTGCGTTTAGTAAACATGCGAGAAGAAGATAACGATCTTCCACAGCTTATAGAACGCCTTAAAAAAGAGTCAGATTATGACAGGCGATGTAAAGAAATTGAAGAGTTCAATAGGGCTAATCGTTGGGTGAAAAAGGCGATAAAAATAAGTGTTATGTTGTTTCCAGTAGTGTTTTATGGTAATTATAGCGCCATGGTGAGCATTTATAGAGGAGATGGTACAGTGACAGTTACTACTGGGGGAATAGAAATGGGGCAAGGAGCGAATACTAAAGCGAGACAAGTATGCGCTTATGAATTGGGCATTCCCGTCGACCACGTATCTATTCTACCACATTATAGTTTCGTTGCCGCAAATAATGTATTTTCAGGGTCGAGTATTGTAAGTGAAAGTGTTTGTTATTCAGTAATAAAGGCCTGTGCCATACTGAAAGAAAGATTGAAACCAGTAAAAGACAGCTTAACAAATCCTACTTGGTTGGAGATTGTACAAAAAGCTGGCGAGGAACAAATAGATCTAGTTGCCGAATATATGATGACAGATAAGGATCCGAATTTGCAAAATTATAGCGCTTTCACTGTAACAATTCTCGAAGGGGAGTTAGATGTGCCTACAGGAAGATACATGTTGAATAGGGTTGATATTTTGGAAGATGTTGGTTTAAGCACGAATCCCGCGATCGATGTTGGTCAGGTTTGTTAAATTATATTCCGAATTTTTCTACAGTTAATTTTTGGATCCCTTATAAAGGAGTATTGACTACCTTATTGGTATAGTGGTTGCAAACGCGCCTTCTATGTGAGAGATCTTGGGTTTAAATCACAGGTCAGGTATTATTAGATTTTTCTAACCCGAAGTTCCTAGTAGAAGCTCGGAGTCTGTATCTGTGTCCAATTTATGGAAATAGGTCCACCCCCTATTCCATGGTGGGGCGTATAACGCAAAAGGTGAACAGTAGAATATACTACATTCTTCTGCCTACTCCTTCGAAGAAATACGGGAGTGTTATGTTACAAAATTGGAATAACAGTTGAGAGGTAGTGGCGCTCACTTACTGGTAAATAGTCTGTCCGGTTGTTCGTTATAGTTACTTAGCTTTGTTAACGGAGGTATTTATATTTGAAAGAGAGGTGAGGAAGTGGCAGGGAACCAGAACGAACATAATAAGTATAGCGAATAATTAGTGTTTGTAGCTAATGACTTGAAACCTATTGCATTAGCATTGTAATTTGGAAAACATTCAGCTATTTAATAACATATTTCTGATAAATTCATTTAAAAATACCATTCGTACAGGTAACATTTCTTGTAATATTTTTTTTACTATAACGGTAATGACAACACATAGATCCACAATTTACTGTATTCCAGAGAAAAAGTACGGTATTAATGTTTTAAATGCATTCAAAAACTAAATCATACATTTATTTAAAATCACGGCAAGACCCGTTATGCTACCGTAATATGGCATGCAAAGTTTCGTTAGGTAATATAATATTGGAATATATCTTTGGAAGTACTTAGTCTACATTACCACGATCCTGTCTTGCACAAGATAATTATGATGAAACGGTACAAAATGCATACTGAATGCTTACAGAATCTTCTGCCAATCCGCATAATCCGTCTTTAAGCTGAACAGAAAACTTTAATCTTAGAAAACCTTTCAATTTAATCCCAATTACGCACAGTATTGGGGGTTGGTGCAATATTCTGGTTGTGACGTGTATTTTTATAAATATTTATTCTTGCAGGTAGAAGGAGCCTACGTACAGGGACTAGGTTATTACACAACAGAACACTTTATATACGATAAGACAACGGGAGAACTACTGACGAATGATGCTCTAACTTATGACGTCTACTTAGCCAAAGATATACCGGTCGATATGAGAGTTAAACTCAGATACAATTCTAAAAATCCCAAAGGTGTCTTGGGATCGAAAGGTTGGTATTTTGACCACCAAATCTCTATGTTAATTGTTAAGCAAGCATGCCAAGCTGCGTCTTGTTATAAGTTTTTGAGTTGCTTTATTTTATTTAATTATAATTTAACGCCCAAGTTATTTTTATATATAATGTATATTTTTTTATTGTAATATAGCGGTTGGTGAAATGGGAATATGCACAGCGCATGGTGTAACACACATGTTGCGACAATGCATAATGGAGTCCAGAAAGGATTCGGGGTACGACCCTAATAAGTGGATCGACATCGGTAGGTTCAGCTCTACTCTTTATCACAGTTTAACTGCTTTGATCCTCACAAATTAAACCGATGTGAAAAAGTATAGAAATAACAGAAATGCAAATACACATACCTACGTAAACAAAATAAACACAAAATCTTGCTTACAGTCGGTGTATTCATTGTTATTGTTTACGAAAATAAGAAAATAATCAAACGAATATCTTTGCAGATGTTCCATATACAACGGAATCCATTTTGAAAGCGTTGTCTGTGAAGCTGAGTGAATTTGTGTTGACGTCATAACTGTGACCTGTGTGTGTGTGTCATATAAAATGTACACTGCTTACAAGGTCATCTTAAACGAATTAAAAGTTCTTATTAATAACAAAATAAGCAGTAATAGTCAGTTTTTATAACCTTTTTAGTATTTACCATGGACTTCAGACTTGTATCTATATGTAGGACGAACAATAGTCCGTCCTATTTCCCATAAGGTTAGGCAGTGATTAAATATTTACACCAGCTACGGTTCTGTATATTTACTTTTTAGCATTTATGATGGAATTCAGACTTGTATCTATATGTTATATATTGTCCGTCCTATTTCCCATATCTAAGTTTAGGCAGAGATTAAAGATTTACATCAGCTACGGTCCTGGCAGACATACATATTTCACCTCTTCTATATTTATTAAAGTCGTTTCACATCCTCGTCTGCTGAAGGAAGTATTGACCTGGCCTTCTTTATGATGTTTCTGATTTACTCATAGAATGTACGCCTATGCGTGTCTCCGACGTTACCATTTACACTTGTCCTATAAATATCTTTCGATAATCTACCATTCAGTCGTTCTACATGATCAAACCCTTTTAAGCATCCTTAAATCCTGGTCACTACAATTTCTTCACACCACGTCTTATTCTGATCATATCATTCCTAATTTTATTATCTGTACTCACATCACAATGTCTTCTGAATGCTTTTATTTCTACCGCAGAAATAATACTTTCTTTTCCTCTTTGCCATACACAATATTCACTCTTGTACATTAGTGACGAAACCGTTGGAAGGAACTTCGTTGCCAGCCATACATTTTTCGACATATTCCGTCTATTCACAGAAAAACTCTATTGATAAGTGAGTATTGATTTAAAGTACCTACATGTAGTTTTAGTCATTCTAAGGGATAATTTTTGTAATTGTTTCACTTGACCTAAATGTTATGGTTAGGGTAATGTTAGGGTAAACCACCCAGTAGTCGGGCCTTTCAGCGAGAATTTTAATTTCTGATAGCTGCAGATTGATTGTTTGTTGGTAAATAAAATCGGATGTTACCGTTACTGTTGTTCATTAAGCATTCTAATTTTAAAAAAAACAAAAAGTCTATTTTCTTATAGTAAAAAAACAACAATAATCAACTAGTCATTTTTCACCACAAGTCAGCCTCATTTTTCCATTATTCAGCTTTGTTTTATCCTACAGACAGCCTTTTACTAAACAAACAAATAGCACGCGTTTGCTATGCAAATTCCAAATTAAACAATTTTCATAAAAGTCGGTCCGGCCGTCCTGTCCTGGCGTTGCCGTGGGAGAAAAATATTGGGAGGAAACCTATAATATTACATGTTGTCTAATCTAAGGCATGGGACGTGTGCCAACTTTCATTTTGGCCAGCGTGACACTACATCTTACTCTTCTCAATGTGAGAAGAGACCTGTGACCAACAGCAGTCAACGGGTTAATGACGATGATAGATAACACCGATTATAAATTTTAAAGTGGGACAAAAAATAAAGCACGACTCCATTCATACACTTTATTGTTGCGTCATTAAACAAAAAAATAATTAGCAAATTCGTAATCAAAACAATTTAGGCCCTCATTACCTAATTAGGCTCACACATTTAAGTGTTATTTAACAAGGAATAAAAAAAAAATCATTACAAAAAATATCAAAATAATATCATCAACCGATTACCGTAGAAAATGATAAGAATAAATAATTAAATTAATATACAATCACTTCGCTATACAACTTAAAACTCGTTCGGAAATACACAATAAAAAAATCAAACAATCGTCCGAGTTAACGTAAAATATACAATACGTAAATATCTATACACAGTTATATTAACAGGTAAGTGTTTTGCAAAAAAGTGCATCCAAATATTAATGAATATTTAATTTATTACCTCTAACAGTTTACGTGTAGGGGCTGAATGGATAAGCGATTATAGTGTTCACAGATACACGATCGATGTCACTTCATAAAGCGGTACACGACTAAGTCGTCAAAGCATTGTATATCGTATAACAACAACTTAGAGACTATAATCGCATATCCAGTTAAGTCCGAATTTGGCCATGGAAGCGAATTGGTCCAATATTACATTATTACGAATAATCAGCTTCTATGGACCTTTTACGAACTACATTCATTAAATAACTAGATACTAATTAGCGGCTTCGTCATCGCAGCTTTGATGTAAGCCTGTCTCTAACGTACACTGAACGTACAATAAAGGGAGTGTCGCAGCTAAAGAGATTTGGTTCAGTATAAAAAGCACTACATGTTAATTAATAAAGGAATTTTATATCATTTACTATACAAGCTAGGAATCCCTTTATTGTACGGTGTGGTGTCAATGAGTATTACGCAGCGATCTGGTAACATAATCTTTGATATTTTATTATACAGGTAAAAAATCCTACCCCCTATTAGAAATGTTCTCATAACTTATTAACAACGCGACTGTTTTTACATCGATATCGCGTTTACCGAGAATATTTTTCAAATGATACGAACGCATAATCAGAACTTAAAATTTTTAGTTCGAAAATGTTCGAAGTGAACGCCAAAAATATACATAAAATATATACATACCAGTTATAAAAGTAATTAGACGTCAAAAGTCGAATCTGATTCAAGGGAACTTGATTTTTTATTTTTCAATTAACTTGTGCATAGTTTTGTTAATATTTGTTATTTAATATTGATTTTTAAATCGTTATTACTTAAAAATAGTAATGTAATATATATAGTAATATATACATACATATAGTAATATATATATACACACATACTACTATATATATATAAAAACCAATACATCATTAATCGGAATTCTCGGGAAGAACACTGACAGGTAATAAACATAATTTTAATTGAAAAAAGAAATACATTTTTACAGAAAGAATTTGAATAAAATTAGATTCTTACCTATTACCATTATAATACACCTTAATTATGAAACGTTACACAGAATACAACACAAATATTTTTACACCATAATTTAATAACATTAAGGTATGAAAAATATGGGTCTCTAAATACTGAGATTCGTTGAAGATCATACGTTTACAATAATTCCGTAATCATACTGTGAGTATTCGAGTTCATTGTATTCTAAACACTTCAATAGCAGTATAATCTCATACTTGACTAAATAAAGATGTTTTTTTTTCCCAACTGTTAAATTATTTTTTACAAATCCAATCACTTTGCAGTGTAAATGAGATAGCACTAAAACAACACGAAGGGTCTTTGTGTTTGCAAAAATGTATCACTCTCTTTTAGAAAATAACATATTGCTAACTACAATATTTGAGGCAATATTTTGCATGCGGGTTCTTCAGCAATATTCTATGCTATTATGCAATTTCTGTGTAACACGGCCATCTGTACGTGTTCTAGCTTGACTATAACATTAGTAACAAACCTATAGTCGGTTTGTTGACTTGCCTCATGGATACCGATTACCGGACCGCGATGAACAAGTCGCGCGACATCGCGCCAAAGACGCGACGACAACGAACCAATGGCGCGCCATCAAATAACCAATTCCGCGACATCGACGAACCAATCAATGAACATTATTCCGTCGCATGATGTATCCGTGTGTTTTTCACCTCAAACAGTGTTTATTTTATAATAAGTCATATAAGTTTTCTACATTTGTGTTTGTCTATCTTTGGAAAATCTAACTGTTCGCTTCGAATAAACCTCGTACAACGCTACAGCTACGTTCATCTCCTACGTAGCAATATTTATACCCTGCACATATGAATATAGGATGTTTTCGTTTACTGACCGAAATCAAACAAGTGGTTAGGATTTCATTTCATAAAATAATTTAAATTAATTATTTATAATGAGATACAACATATAGTACAGTCATAATATATTTTATAAAACACAATAAAAGTGTGGATACTTTTTATACCTGCTTTAGATATCTATGAACAATAGAACAATATATCCTTGGTATAATTAAGAATACTTGTTCATTTTCTATCAGCAAACGAATCACACATGTATATATAGCTACATATATTTAATTGGCGTTATTGGACTGCGTAGAAACGTACATACATAATATATATTCATATACAGATAGAAAAAAGCACACGAGCACTAAGTTAGCAACCGTTACAAATAATAATTAATCAATAGAACTATAATTACAAGCCAATAATACAAACAGGCTTATTTACGCTACATAATATGAGGTATATTAAGTCGATACAATTTTACTAATCGCACAATTGGAATGGTATATATATATTTTTTTTAATATTTGAGCGCCAAGTGAATATAACAAGTGTGAGTTTGCAATAACGTCTATATTTCAATCTACTTAAATCGAGTCTTTTATCACGTCCCTGTGTAGGTAATTCTAAGTTAAAGTGACAATACTATGCGTCGCGTGGAGGTAAAACGGGGCAGTACGTGTCGGTACCGTGACACACTTAAATGTTATGGATAATATGTGATGGTTCTGGATGAAATTGGTGTACGGCAGCCGAGCTATTTGCACGTTTTGCACTTCATTTTAGCGTCTACATGGACATGAAACACCTAAGATATGTAAAGGTCGATTTTAACAGACGGTTTAATAAATGAGGGTGGACTCACAATTTCATTTTTAATTTAATCTTTCAAAGTACGGCAAAACCTTGAATATTTATTTTTACTTGTATAAACGAAACTGTACTTTAGATATTTATGATGTTCTCAGCAGTTTTAACTATCAAAATCTATTAGTTTTCGTATTACAACAAAAAGTACAAACAGAACTGTTTTTTATAATAAAGTGGAATAATTCAGTGGAATACCGTACCTATTTAAAACATATTTGAATTTACGTATTTATGTAGATTTTATAGCTGTGTTTTGCTATGACATTCTAATATAAGCATTATGTGATGCTGTAGGAAAAAATATGTTGTCCATTTTGAAAAATAATTATGGGTACATATTTACTTAGCGCTTAACGTGCCGTATCATGGTCGCTTAGAACTACGGACCTACCCTGGCATTTTAATCTCGATTAACCGACACCTTTTCTCACATACGACTTTTTGTCCCAATGCGATGATTAAGAATGTATCGATGTGATGGAATAGAAGATTATGTAATGGAAGGACTCCCTACATACCCGCAAGATCGGGGTTCGATGGAGAAGGTCGATGAAATCGACTGACAAATCGAAAATATCACTCGCGAACGTGTTACATCACTCGCTACCCTAAAAGTTAGTTACGCACCTACATAAAAGTCCAGTAGCGGGTCGAGGGCGGGTCGAGGGCGGGCGCGCGCTCACGCGACGCCGCCGTCCTGCGCGTGCGCGCGCTTCTTGTCGGCGCGGTGGTCGGGCGTGGACTTGAGGATGTCGGGCTGGCCGTGCGGCAGCGTGGAGCAGTGCGAGCCCAGCGTGGCCGTGGTGGCGTGCGAGTTGAGCGTGTGCGCGGCGTGCGGCGGCAGCGGCAGCGTGGCGGCGGCGCGGCGCGCCGAGCGGTGGCTGCCCGTGCGCGTCAGCGAGCTCGGCTGCGGGCCGCCCGCCGCGCCCCCCGCGCCCCCCGCGCCCGCCGCGCCCGCCGGCCGCAGCGCGTTCTTGTAGTCCGCGATCAGGTGCGTGAGCTCCGCCATCTGCGACGCCGCGGGATTCGTCAACGTATTATTTACTGACCCCTTTTATATATATTTTTTATTTTAAAATCTAAATAATCCCGACGATGATCAATAAACGTTTTGTGATAAGGATGTAGCTGACTCGCCTTAGGCTTGTTGAGACTGATCAACATCTTATGAACGGGACTCGCCGCGTCGTCGGCGTCGATTAACATCATTAAGTCATCCTGAAAATATTTAAATTTATGAGATATATTATATTCTTACGTATAGGTACGTAGATTGGCGGCTGAAAACGATGCAATGTACTGTATAGGAGAGGATCTTGTTTCTTCGATTTTGAAGCGAAAGTGGCGGTTCGACAAGTAGTCTCGAATGATGGAGATGAGACTATCCGGCACCTTAGTGTAAGCTGTAGTTTGTATAGTAAGCCACTGTGCCAGACTTTGTCTGTGTCGCTACAGGGCTCACACGCTTTATATACCGTTTAAGCGACTTCGGGTAAATTTGGGAATGTTCGACAATTTTCCAGAAAACAAGCTCCGCCCACACGCCGGCTGTGTTAATTTTGTTAACAACTCCGAACGCCAAGTGATAATCGACCTTAAGCCTTTGAACGTAAAGTCCGATCTCGCATGTCATGTTAAATATTCTTATCTGTAGGTATAGCTATATATATGCAATATATAACGAACAAAGAAGTTTCGAGATTCCTCTGTAACAATGCTTTTATATATCTATAACCAATACATAACAAACAACGAGGATTCGAGATACTATAGTCCGTAACAATATATGTATGTAATATGTATATACAGTTATACACATACTATTTTGACTATAGTATGTGTAATACATAGTATTTGACTATTTTATCATAAGAATTCCAATTTCTTTACTATGTGTTTTAAATTAAAACTTACATATTGATAGAACATTTGAATACAAAAAAATACAAAATAATGATTGGAGAACAAAAAAAATAGTGTGCTTGCAAAGAATACTATAAAGAACTTCTGTAACTTTAATTAAATTAACAAACCTGTAGTCCTCCAAAAAGACCTATAGAATTAAGTGCGTAGCGACCGATGACCGACATGGATGCTAATTCGAGCACTGTCACGCCGTCCTCCGACACAGCCAGCCACACCATGGATAGGTCCGGCTGTTTTATCTAAAAGGCACAAATTTAATTTCAAGGCGAACTTTCTCGATCGATGAGACACGGAGCTACACATACTTTGAGTCACGGTAAGTATTTTAAACGAGTTAACTTAACTGTAATATTATTCAGTTACAAGAGTATAACCGAACGCTTCAGAAGCCACGGCGCGGATATCGTTATCTCATATTAGTCGTAGAGGGCATCATATAACAATTCAGTAACGACATTAAAACGAATGAACAATAATGCAGTAGAGGAATACGCGTGCGCATAACTCACCCGCGCCTGGAACAGCGTGGCGCCGAAGAAGGGCCACTTGCGCGTGCAGTTGAGGTAGATGCGCACGCAGTCGCCCGCGCCGCGCCCCTTCAGCGCCTGCCACTTGCCGCGCAGCTTGTCCTCCACCTCCCTGCCACGGGCCAGCGTTAGCACACGACACTCGCGGACACTCGCGGACACTGGCGGACACCCGCACGCACGAGCGCGTTACCTGAGCTCGTCGTTGCCGAGGCCGGCGCGGTATCTGTAGGGGTAGAACCGGTGCGCGAGCGGCTGGTTGTGCTGCGTGTTGGCGGCCGAGTAGTCGCCCATGTCCAGCTGCGCCATCAGAGCGCCGAGCTCCGCCGCCAGCTCGCGCGTCACCGGGAACCGGCCCGCCACCACTGCGATAAAGGGGGATTGGGATATGTCGAACGTATTCGAAGCAGCAGAGTACACGCGCGAATGCCTATCCGAGGTTTAAAAAGTGAAAATAATCTTAAATTATGTAAGCATCAGAGTAAACCACTTATTGCAGCGATCTCGTGTCATATTTGTCTCGACTAAGGCAAATCACATTGAAAAAAAAAATTCAAAGTACTACAGCTTCAATCCCAGGAGTCCATTCTTAGAACTTTATTCTGTCGAATACCTAACAAGTAACAAAACTTACTGCATAATACGTTTCGATTCAGGAAATTGTACTCCAGTACAGAGCGATTGTAGCCACCCTTAGATGTACCAGTTCGATAAATGAATAACCATTTACTGACCTTGTTGGTTGACTTGGTAGCAGAGCAGAAGTCTCTCCTTATCTGTTTCCGTTCGCACTGAATTCTTAAAGTATAATCTGTTTCTGTACGTCAGTCGAATGACTCGAGAGTTCTCGAACTTTCCCGAGCCCTTTTCTCTTAAGGCCGTCTCCCACTTCGATATTACGTCGCACAACTGAAACAAGAGAGATGATTTTAAGTCTTTTCCTAGACCTAAATCTCAATTTAAGACTCCTATATAGTTTTTTACGCCTCGTCACGCACAGCCTTTTAACATATCAACGTCAACCAATTCTTTGATCGAAAATGCTTCTTTCAGTTATGTAAAACTTTTAACACTATTTACATAAGAAGTATACGTATCATAAATACAGCAGAAATTAAGGTATATTACCTTTCCGTTCAAACGGCACTCAATCAATATAGTACAATTTTACATTTTGATAAAATATTTACAGTTATATTTTCTTAAGGTAGTTGGGGGCACTGTCGACTTGATAAAATGAAATAATAATAAGCGAGTCTATGCAGATGACATTGTAATACCTTCTTGTCCGGTTTGATGTGGTGTTCCAGATCTTTCTCGATGGGATCATCGCTGAACAGCGCGAAACCGGAGGAGGCGGACTCGCGGCAACCCAGCTCCGTGCTCAGCGTCGACAGGAATTCCTCTACCGTCGTCGAACCGTCGAAACTTATCACCTGCAAAACACACGTTTAAATATTCACTCGATACGGCGACACTGGACTGACTCGAGGCTGCAATGTTCGATGAGATGGACACCGGCAAGACTCGAGATGGCGACCTGGTAAGTGTTGTTGAGCATGTGCACGGGGATGGCGTGCGGCAGGCAGTGGTGGTAGGGGTTCTTGAGCAGGATGGAGAGCACCTCCATGCGCGAGGGCCGGTCCTCGCGGCCGCCGTTGCGCAGCGTGCGCTCCAGCGCGCGCGCGCAGTAGGCCGCGTACTTGCCGCACTCCGTTCTGCACGGTATTTTATTTATCCATTTCATTTAGTTCATTGCTTCTTTGACTTTTTATCTTAAGAGTAGACTCTATTCTGATAGTTGAATGAAAACAGTTGATAACGAAATAGAAAGCTGAAATGAAAATATGTGTTTAAATACTGTTCCCAATTCCAAACCATATTTCCCAAAAAATGACAGCTTAAACCGAAATCCTATGTTACTGCAAAAAATTTTACAGTTAGCGAGTGACAGAGTAACATAGATTTTTCGATGGGGGGGATCATAGTTGTTAGACAAAAATCTAGAATGTTCTCATTATATACCTACCTATATATGACCATGTCTGTATTGCAGCCATTTAATACTCACTTGGAATCGGAGTGCCTGCTCAGATGTAACTTGAGATACCAGAGAAGTCGGTTATTGCGGGGCACAAACAAACTGACGGCTAAAGCTAAAAGTTGCCAGCCTTGGACGAAACTGTACGTCGGTGGGTTACTCTTGCAGTCAACTGATAGGAGAGGCGCCTGAAATTATCCGGGATTTTTATTGCATGTGTTTATAAATATACGTAAATTTTAAACTATGATCTATTTAAGTTGTAAGAATTTTTGAATGATATTGTGCATGGCTAGTATTACAATTTTTTTTAAATTATTTACTATTGTAATAAATTTCGCTCACAAAACTTAGGCCTGCATTTAATGAGTCGCAATAACATATTTCAGTTCTCATTAAATTATAATTCTATTTTCAAACTCGTTAAGAATTCGTTTAAATATCTAACGAATAAATGTTCTTCACACCATCTGCTTCTTACACTTTACTTGCCTTTCTCATATGATATTTGTTCATTGATCAATGTAAACACATACATTTATTGGCTTCGTTGTACATTTACTACAATGTAACTACGGAATTACGGGGCGTATAGATAACTTTGGGGACTATTGTGGGTATAAGAATATGAATCGTGCTGACATGTAAGCGGACATCTATGTTAACACGAGCGTCTGTGCTTGCGTTGAGTGATAACCCGTTTTAATTAAAAATGAACATTCAAAATAACGCCTTTTCTGATTGCATATAATTCACTTATTCGTATAAAATTATTATGAATACATTTAGTTACGAATTCGGTCTGTTCAAGGATGTACATAATGCTATTTTCATATATTATGTATAGTACAATACGTAGGTATACACAGCAGCGGTTTGATTTATTACTGTTGTTATGTAAAGCTATTAATTTTTATATAAATAGTTTCATTATTTTCAAACTCACTTCTGTTAGTGAATAAAGTGAGTTGAGAATTCAAACAAATATTAAAATGAACATAAAAACGGCATAAACTGAAAAAATAAATCTAGTATGTATAATGCCATACATAATGTTAAGCGTGAATTTTTTTAAGTGGGTATGAGACAAACGCTTTTCGAATGTAACAATGATTAAACATTGAAAAGGCGTATCAATCGTTGGCCAGAGGCTGGCGGGCGCGGGGTGCGGCGCGGGGTGCGGGCGCGGGGCGCGGGCGGGTTACCTGCACGGAGGCGGGCGAGCCGGCGCCGGGCGGCTGCGCGTCGCTCTTGGGGTCGGCGGCGGCCGCCGCGCCCGTGTCGCACGTGAACAGCGACTGAGTCGCGCACAGCAACAGTTGCTGCACAAATGAAATGTTGGTGCCGCGGGCGGGGTACGGGTACGGGCTTTCGGGCGGTCTTGTCGGCGTTCGGTTTGATCGTTATAGGGTCGACTACTGATTTTGTATAGGTTTTGTGCTCCCGTGTTGTATTATTATGGATTTCACTAATACTAAATGACAGATGTTAAAATATTAAAATGCATTGGTATGCGATCATTGCTACGAAGTTATTTAATGTTTGATGTATTCCTAGATAAATTTCATGTGTATGTCACTATTCTTAAAATCTGGAATTTTTGAGAATTAAAGACGAAAGTTGTGTGCGTGATTGCTTTAAAAATAAATGAAAAGTTATTCAGATTACTATTTATAACAAATTAAAGAAATGTATTATGTAAATAATAGAACTCGATGTACATTAACTAACGCCGAATGTAGTCAGTTTTTATATGTATGACTGCCAATGTATAAGGCTAAGTATCTACATAAATCCAGTCAGCATATCAGTTAACAATTATGATTTTTGACTGACAGTTTCGTCAGTAACTTACCCTCCCAGATTTGGGATGAAAGGGGCAAGGAACGCACGGTTTTTATTTACTGCCCCCATTATTTATTACGTTACAAACAACTTTTAAGTAAAAAAAAAATACCAACAAATACAACAAAAAATATGATTATATTAACTGTCTATTCTATTTAAGAAAGTGATTCGTACGTTCCTGTATAACCAGAAATACAGTGTTGGAAAAATCGAGGAAAACTAATTATTACTGATCTAACACAATACGAACAAATTCCAGCAACCTCAGACTTGACTGTACATAAAACACAAGCCACGCTTGAAACCTTTAAATTCTGTACCTACATAACAATCGTAAGTGTATATATAACTTTATTATACAAAATAATATACATATGTATAGTTACATAATATAAATATATCATTAATACCGCAACACCATGATGTTAGTGCTTGTGTTTTGTCTGTCTGTGTGTAGAGCGTCTGTGCATAATGTTACGAATGGTACTTCAGACGTTTTTCACATTATTATATGACAGGCAAAATATTCCAATAAAAACATTATAATATACAATATTAAGGTATTGTCTTTATACGACTGTTTTAATAAATTTTCACGTCTTTAATTC
>DWJK01002602.1:0-14351 GCA_018248815.1 Croniades pieria auraria
GATAATAAAAATATGGAATAGATAGAAAAAAAGCTCTTATTTTATTTCTATTAAAATATTATTGTTACCATGATCAATAGCTATGCAAGCGTTGAAATACGCGATGCGAGATGGCTGACGACTATTTTAATATCTGCTCAATACGAACCAAGTCATATGTTATTGAGCAGGTGTTGGCGACAGCTTTGTCTTTCAGCTCTTTAGTTTTACTTCAACTAGTACATTTTATATAATTCGACTAGTGCATACAAACAACGAGGCTCACCACCTATTCCATGGAACGTAAACGTAACTGGTGAAACGCGGGAGTGTTCTACACTCCTCTGCCGACCTCTTCGGGGATTACAGGCGTTATGTTACTTTTTTTTAACTTGGTCGAAAGTTTTCAAACACGATATTTCTTAAAGGAATGAATCGAATTAAATAAAAATAGTTTGTTTTCTACGCTGTTTTTTCAGGACTAAAAAAGGTCCTTTGCATAAAATCGATCAGATAGATAATTTGGTATTTGAAAAATAAGGGTTTTTTAAAAGTTTTTTCGACAAATTTCGAAAACGATATCTTCAACGAATCAATAGATTCCAATAAAATTGTGTGCGCAGGTTTTTGTGATTAAGTTGATTAATTTTTTGAATAGATCGTTGGAACTATTCTAAAGTTATAATAAAAAAAAAAAAAATTTTGCACGAGCTCTAATGGCGACTAATTCTCCACAACGCTACGGAACGCGTTTCGATCGGTCTACCCATTTAAAAGTTATGAAATCTTATAAACACTTACACACACACACGCACACACACGCACGAACGCAAGCACGCAAAATACGTCAGTATAGTTTCCTAAGTCCTCATAATATCTGGTGGAAACTTCATTATAAAAATATGGGGTGAAAGCAATAACTTTCCAATTTTTCAAAATTGTGGATTATCATAGAGGGACCTAAGAATTCTCGCGGTAACCGCAAATGCCCAGAACTTGCAAAGTTAGATTTTTACACTTTTTTCATAGGTGAGGGGTGGCATGGACGCATCATACTTGTATATTCTAAGCAATCTTTAATTTAGTTGCTAAACAATAAGCACTCTGCCTGCCCCCACTCCCGCATTAATTAGGATAATATGGTATGTATTTTCCAACGGCACTGACTACGCCTGCCGCTACAGCTCACCATGTACTAATTCGCCGTGCGCCCGCGTCGATTACTGTGCGAAAGGACCATTAAACAAGGAATTACTTAACTCTTGAGTGCATTATCTAAGCTTATTATAACAATATTCTCTAATTAAACGCTATTTAATTGCGCTTTTTCATATTATTCCGAGCAGTGACCACATTGTACATATGTATTTATTTACATAATAGTACATGCCCTTTTGTGGTGAAGAGCAATGCTCGAGATTTCGAGTGTCATGGGACCATTCGTGAGGATACAAAATACATACAGAGCTGATGTTTTAGGAAGGCGTTAAATCAATACCGCATAGACGACATCACGGCGCGAACCCAGGGTTTGGAGTAGTTAATGAAATTAGAATATAATTGAAGGCAATCTCCGTCACACTTCCAGCAGTCATCGCAAGAAGTTGCCTAGATAGATTTGTTGGCACTAAGCCGGCGGCTACTGCATGTGCACTGCTCTATCGTCGCGCGGTGCCGCTGCCGAGTGACGCGTTCGCCTTCCGATATCTTATCAGCGGACATTAAAACCCGCTTAAATACGCGCCGCTCCGACAGCCGCACGCCGCCGCCTTATTGCGATCCGAAACGGTTCAAATTACAAGCTGTTAGAGTGGCTACTGCTATCTCCGAACTAGTCCCCGATCGCAGTTTTAACTAATTAAATTCGGTGCCACCTGTCACTGCGTTCGAACCTTCCGCAGCGTCGCTCTGCCCATCGAAATGTCGCTCTTGCTGACGCGCGTTAGAGTCGTCCGCCGCGGCTGGCGGCTGCGACTATTAATTTTATTGCGTCGCGTCCATTTATCTCGGTCATCGATTGTTTCGTGGAAGGGCCGCGCGGCGCAGCGCTTATCTCCGACTATTTGTTCCCGGCTCATTACAAGTTGTGAGCGGCCGAGCTTTGAGATAACGTGCCCTATTACTGATTCGCATCGTGACGACATGCTTTCAATTATGCGATTGACAATCACTCCTGTTAATTTCATACACTAGTGTTCTTTTCAATAAATTACAGAACCAGCACAAAATATTGTTAAAGCACCAGCTTAACTGAAAAGAAACTTAGCTTTACCTAATTGTAAGTAATTGATTGAAAGCAGGTTGCGATCACTGCACGCCCTTGCTTCGATTATCGAAGATACTTTCCATTGAAAAGCATTGTTAGGAGGACGGTACTTGATGACGGACAGTAGTCAGTACTGCCACTATCAGTTAAAGAAGGTCAGACGCCGGAGAATGGCGAGCACGACAAACTGAAAAACAGTCCAGTCGTGCAGCTGGAGCGCGAGCGCTACTGCGGCCGCCGGGCTGTATAAATCGAGGCGGGGATCATGTTAATTGGCGATAATTGTGGCGAGCGCTCATAAGTCACGAAGCGGCAAGATGGCCGGCGGATGCGGTAATTGCGTTCGGAGAACCGCGCCGCCCGCCGCTGGCCGCATACAGATTGCGATGCGCAAAAACGCCGCCGGGCAATTAGACCCCCTCCGCCGCCCGCCGCCCTGCCCCGCACCCGGCCCCCGGCGCTGCACCACGCCTCCTGCTCATCCTAGCCGCCTAGCTCGCTTGATGCGATACCACTACATTTAAGGTTTGTTTTCTTTTCCATGCTGTCATTGTACAACATGTTTTGACGATAATTTAGACAACATACAAGAGTAATCTTAGGTAAATACAGAAGTTTAACAAGTGTGTTTGCTAACAGGAATAGTTGAAGACATGAATTGATATGAATATATGTATGTAATAGGGCGCCGCAGCAGCTCCGTGTGACAGAGATGACTACCTATTAAATAAAAACTACCAGCTAAATATCCGTGCTGAAGTTGAAAAGGAGCTAAATATTCTTGTTCCATGCCTAGTATTGTATCTATATGCACACAATGTGTAGCTGCCAGTCGAATTATCACATTGTAATTTTTATAAATAGAAAGGTAAACCTTTTACAAACTTTGGCCTGCATTTTTCGTTAACATTTTTAGCGACCGCAGCGCTCGTCGGGGCGGGCGATGCCGTCTTCCGTCAACTAACTGCCCCGCACCGCTGCAAAAACACTAAGGGGCACTCCGGGACGCTGCAAGTCTTCGCCCACTGAAGTGTCTGCAGACTCGCAATACACGACGAGCCCAGATACTATCATGCGCGATACATTACGATATAGGAGCAGTACTAGCACATTGTTACTATTGCATAAAAAGCAAAATCTGTATCACTAAACGCGTTTTACATTCTCCGGTAACAGAGTCCCAGTTCTAGCAAGGGATACTCGTTTCCGTGCTAGCCAAGAATGAAGACAATGTATCTGACATTTGCAAAAGTTCCGTCGATAAAAACCTTGGCAGGTCCGTGGGCGTCAATTAAATGCATCCATGTATACATACTCGTATGCAGGTACCCGACCTACGTTTTTAATCATTTCCATTAACACCTTAGCATGACGAGTTCCGCAAAAACTGAATTCCTTTCCCAGGTTGGGAATGTTAATGCAATCGAAGCAAAATACAGACAATAGGCGATCATTATACGCTATTGCGTATACCATTACGCCGTTTGGGAATTCATCGCGCTGCCGGGCAGGGCGCACGTTGCGCGCGGCTTGAGCAGTTCGCGTCGTCGAACATTGCTGGAGTAAACCGCACGCCACCGCCGCGGAGCGACTCGTCACTGTTGTCTCTAGTGTGAAAAGCGACCTTGATCGTGTATCTGGTGGTAGAAAAAATGGAATCTGCATAATATTATTTAATGAACTTATTCAAAATTATCTCGCTTACAAAAGCATTAATAATATTAAAGTGTTCTCGACCTTATTTTAAATGTTTTTGATTGTTTTAAATCCTTTTTCAAAGCTAAGGTGCACTAATCGGAAATGTTGTAACGCCTTGGTTGGCGATGAGACTAGTGACATACAGCGTGACTTGAGCCGCGAGTAGAGTCAGTTAACAGCTTTACTTGTTAAAAACACAAAATTGACTTTGATTATGACTGCCTCGTTGGTCGAGTGGTTGCAAACTCGACAGCCGATCGGGGAGTCCTGGGTTCAAATACCGGGTCGGGTATTATTAAATTTTTCTAATTTAGAATATCTAGTAGTCACTCGGAGTCTGGATCTATGCCCGCTGTATGGCAATAGGCTCACCACCTATTCTATGGGACGTAAATGTAACTGGTTAACCGTAGAAATGTAGTACCTCTTCCTACCTTTTCGGGGATTACAGAGTGATGTTACGTTTTTATTATTAACTGTAAAATAGCGATTATGAAGCAAGAAGATGAACATTAAACTCATTCTTTGAAGAATTTAATAGGATTGTGGAAGACAAACCATTGCACACCACTCAATATTCCCTGTAGTTTCTTTTGCGTTATATTGATAAAGGCACAATCTTAGGTTATTATTTCTCGGCTTTGACTGACACCGTTTCTATTCCGCTTGATAATAATAAATCCGCATTTCATTTTTTGTTACGATATCGTTAACGGCATTTGGATACCAATAAACAAATTTCAGCAACTTTTTTCCACCGATTTACAGCTGTTGGCTTCCAGTCAATCGAGAGACCATGACGTATCCATCGGCAATCGTCTCTTGAATTTAAATAATCAGGCAGAATGTTCTAAATTTCACTCATACTGATATCAACATTAGCTCCATCTTTTAAATTTAATTAGAGACAATTCATCGGTATTTTATAATGAATCATTCCATCAATCTGCTCCAGACAACCTGACAAAGCGAAATGTTAAAACCGTTCAAAGTCATTGTTCTGTAATGTGTTCGCCGTAACGACTTCAGCAGGAACCGGCGTCCCCTGGCACATGTCCTCTATAGATACAACATTGCTGATTCCTTCTTAGATCTTATTTTCAAGACTTGCTGGTATGTTTTGCTTTTATCAATGCTAGGTTTCAAAAACCAAATTGCAAAATATTCAAATCGCCAACGAAAAAGGGCAAATGTGCATCGACTCTGGAGTTGCTTGTTTGACCGATCATGAATCTTTCTGTGAAAACAGAACCCGACTTTTAATTTAATTTCGTAGATTTTTTACATTCTTTTTCTGATTAAGTGCTATAAATATTTTGTCCCACCCATAAAAACACTAGACTCTCATCTTTTTCATTCATTTATTTGTTAGATAAATATCTAATGAGCTCGATTACTCAATAAGGAGTTACTAATAATTTTGACAGATTTTGATAAAATATGATGTACAAAGAGGAATGTAGTACCTACCTACTCCCAAGTTTCACCCGTTGTTATACATCCCATGGTAACCGTGGTAACCGTGGCCCCTGTAACCCTATTTACATATAACGGACTCAAATCCAGATCCTGTTACTACTGAGGACTACCAGTGAAAAAAATTAAATAATACCTTTTACCACTCATTGATCGAACCCAGAAATCTCGCTCAGCAGTCGCGCTTGCAGCCCCTAGACCTACAAGGCTGTCTGCTCTACGTCAACATCATAATATTTGAAGTGACGCCCAGAAACGGAAGACTATCTGCTAGTAAGAAATGAATACGAACTATTTTGCACCTAAAAGAGTAAACTGCACCAAATTTTTAAGCGTTTCACATTTGTAAAAGAGTAGGGTGGAAAGGACGCTAGCGTAGTGCAGTTTTCGTGACTTACTCGTTTCATAGACTTGCGATGGATAGCACGAAATCACTTTTGCAAAATTGTTTTTTTATGTGATAAAGCAGATACGATTCGTATATTCGTTTCACGCTATGATGACACAATTAAATGTATTTTAGTTTATTGCTCCCCCCTATCGCATCATAATACATTCCAACAGAATGCACTAGTTGTCTTAAAGTGTAACAGTTGGAGTAAAACGTAAGAGCCGAGAGACAAAGTTGTTAGTAATACGACGGCTCTATAACACACGTCTCAGGTCTTGTTGGGCAGCCATTAACTCATAGTCAGCCACCCGCACCGCGTACTTCAGCGCTGGAATAACTATCGATCTAAGTAAAGTAAATCGCCATCGTGTCACGTGCCGTCCGTGTCAGGCGTCCGGTGCTAATTTATTTTATTAACTACATATTTAGTGCACAATTACAATACTATATTTCATAATAATAATAGAAATATTTCCATTTACGTATGCCTAATCAGCAAGACGTTTCAGTTCTCTCGCGCGTTGGCTCCACTCACAATTTTTTTTTTGTATAATATAGTACTAAGCAGAAAAACTTAAAATTTAAGAAGAAATGTTAACCGTTTGACTGAGCTAACAGTTTAATTTTGCTCTTAGAACGATTCACTTCGAAAAATAGCTAAATTTAAAAAGAATGATAATATGATCAAAAGTGCCTAAACCGCACAAAAGTTTTAACAAAAAAAACAGACTTATAGGAAATTACCACCACAGCGACAACCTGCCTGATGTTAGCCAAAAGAAAACTGTATTGCCTCTGAGACAGCTTAAAGATGGAAAAGTCCCTGACTATGATGTTGTTACTTCGGAACAGGAGGAGCTCGTGTTTTGCAATGACTGCAGAACCTATTTAACTCCGTCATTAGCTATGAGAGAACATCCACAACTTGGCGCAAGAGTTTGGTGGTACTCTTTTTCAAGAAGGGAGACAAGTCTCTTCTTAAAAACTATAGATCCATCTCACTTCTGTGCCATGTCTATAAGCTGTTCTCAAGAGTCATCACGAATCGTCTCGCCAGAAGACTCAACGGGTTTCAGCCACCGGCACAAGCTGGGGTCCGTGGAGGATAAGTCACCATAGACCACATCCACAAAGTGAGGCAAATTATACAAAAGACCGAAAAGTATAATCAGCTCCTGTGTTTGACTTTTGTGGACTACGAAAAGGCCTTTGACTCCGTGAAAACCTGGTCTGTTCTAGAATCATTACAGCGATGCCAAGTAGACTGTCGCTATGTCAAAGTTTTGAGGTGTCTGTATGACGTCGCCACTATGTATGTCCAAATACAGGACTAGCAGTCTAAACCCATCCAATTGCGCCGAGGAGCGAGACAGGGCAATGTTATATCACCGAAACTGTTCACATGCGCATTGGAGAATATGTTTAAGATGCTGGACTGGAAAGGTAAGGGCATAAACATAAATGGTGGCTACATCTCACACTCGCGATTTGCAGACAACATATTCTTACTGGCGGCGTCGCTGAATGAGCTGCAACAAATGCTGGACAGCCTAGCAAGGGCCTCGTGACGAATAGGTTTCGGTATGAATTTTTATAAAACCAAAATCATGAAAAATAAAAACGTCGATCGGGGAAATTGATTTTAAAACAAAAAGAGCACGAAAACAAAAAAAAATTTGCATATTTTTTCTTTTTACAGTTTTCAATTAGGACATTATAAAGTTCGGTAATTGTTATTTCTCCAGAAATAATTGTATTTCTTCTTGTATTGTCTAAATTGAGAATTATAAAAATTTCAGCCCATTTTTACTTTTTTGTCCATTTTTTGTATCAAAATCAATTTCTTTAAAATCGGTTTTTATTTTCGTCAAAATTTTTGTTTATTTGAAATCAGTTAAAAATGAATGTGTAAATACATATTTAAAATATGGTATTGTTATCATCGTTGACCTTTTCAGCATTGGCCTGCCAGACACTCCAGAATGAGAATGTTAAAAGCTGAAGTCAACCAAGCATGGATGACTTTGCGTCCCGTGGTACAAAAATATGGAGAAAAATATGGAAAAACATGCAATTTTCCTGATGATATGTTTCTTTCGCAATTCCAATTTAGTTTCGCTCACATTGAATATATTACTGATATCGATTGAAGCTTGGTATTCTCTTGTTTATAGATACACAAAGACATTGTACTTCATTTCAACTTTTTTTAACGGCGTGGAAACAGTGGGAAAGTAAATATGAACAAATTTAATTGAGATTTAATTCTCACATTACCAATGTTCGACCTGGATCCGATCAAAGTAATAATGATATAACTTTCCGGAATCAGCATCGGCCTTTTTTATGGAACATACTTGGCTGAAAAAGTTTTCGTTCTCACAATGACGTCAAGCAATTCTTAATCGTACGTCCACGTGCATGAAGTGCACGAACGCTGAGGCCGCGGGATGAGGCAAGCCCGGGGCCGCGCCGGCGAGCGCGCGTGGAGCACCGCACGCGGGAATGACTTGTCCGAAACGCGCCCTTTGAATGCAAGCCGCGGACCCTACGCCTCGGACATAGGGTTGCTGTAAACGAAATTACCTATAACCCACTAGCTATTTTAGTCAAAATCTGACTGTAGTCCTCGACGTATGATCACGCGTGTAATCCCCAAGGGGAAGGCAAAGGAGTGTACTCCCAAGTTGCACCAGATCCGGTTAGGTCCAATCATGGATTAGGAAGTGAAACTTTGCCATAAACCGATCACAAATCAAGACTCGGAGCCACTACTAGACATTTCAATATACAAAAATCTCGTAGTACCCGATCATGGTGAACGAATCCAGGACCTTTCAATCAGCAGTAGCGCTTGCAACCACTCGACAAACGAGGCCGGAACGTTAATCCCCATATGCAGCGATATCAGTAATTTTAACTAATTTATTGAAAAGTACTTATGACAACCTTGTTGGCCAAGTGGTTGGAAGAGCGGCTGCCGGTCGAGAGATCTTGGATTCAAATCCTGAGTCGGGTACTAATAAATGTTTCTAATTTAGAATTTCAAGTAGTGACTCGGAGTCTGGGTCAGTGCCCGGTGTACTGCTATAGGCGCACCACCTATTCCATGGAACGTAAACGTAACTGGTGAAACGCGGGAGTGTACTACACTACTCTTCCTTCCCCTTCGAAGATTACAGACATGATGTTACATTTTTAGTACTCTACTGCGTGCACAAATGTTATTATTTGTTGCGCTGAACTCTTAACGGAAAAATAAAAGGTATGTGAAATTTATAAATATTATTGATATTTGGTTTAAGGTTCAGCGCACCTCTCTTTAAAGATTATGTGCGGCTTAACAGTCAATATCACTCTCTGTAGCGGTGATGGAAAACATTGCTCGGAACTCTGCACACCTTAGAGTTCTTCATCGTGTTCTCTAAGGTGTGTGAAATTTATAAATATTCTGAGAGGAAATCTGTCTCCAACGGTGGAACGAAAAAAGGTTCGATGATTACTTCAAATAATTAATTATGGTAAATTTAAACACAGATCCTCTCGAGGAATATCAGTGGAGAAGTCTTCGCGCAAGTATATATGCCTGGTCACCCATAAACTCAAATATGAAACTAATGTAGCTAAGTATATAATTGCGAACAGTATTAGGGACTTTCACAATTAACAGCGTCGACAGTATGCCGAGGCAGCGGCAGCTCCGCGCGGCAGCCCTGCGCCGCTCGGGCCCCGCGTGGTTCGCCGCGCGCCCCCCGTGCGCTACTGTTTTGTGGTCGCTTATCAACGGTATCCTTCTACAGAGCGCACCGACAGATCACCTTCAGCGCATGTCTAAGCCTCAGTGAGGTTTTCCAGTTTTCATTGTGAATATTTCTTATTAAGGTTGTTTCTACTGTAGCCTGTTCTTGGCACACTTAAGCACATCTAATATTAATTAAAATTTCATTCGCATCAACCTTGTATATAGTTTATGTCTAAAGCATGGATCGTTTTCAAAAGTCGTCTTGAGATTTTGTAGATTCTATACCAATACATGTGGAGATTCGACTGCAACTATTAAGTACCGTAGAAACCCACACCCGGCTCTGGAACAAGTAGCTGTTACGAAGTCAAAAATCAAACACATCATATAGTTTTAAGTTAGTCGTGTCCCGTATTACCTAGTAACATTCCAACTCGTACTCATTTCACTTCTCAGCAGACTTTTACGTCTCAGAGAATTAACTATTTACTAGATCATTTAACTGCCACTCACAGCACCAAAAGCTCGCTGTTGCGTCCGAGGGACGCCGTATATAGCCGTCGAGAACAACTGTCATGTCGAATTACAGTGATCCGTTTAAAGAAAGTCATCTACGCGTATCTAATTCCTGGACAACGCGAGCACTGCCTTGTAGGTGCGCGAGGCGGGCCCGACACGCGGCGGCGCCGCGCGCACACCTCGGCGCATGCTCTACTGCATAAGATACGAAAGGTATTCTCGAGCTCCTATTTGTATCTGCAACACGACTATGACATCCACATCATATCGCTCACGCAAAAATCGATATTACAATAAATTCCAATAATGCAAATTTTTTATTAACCAAGAGCTATAAATCTAAAATACATATTTTAGAGCACATTATCACCAATTTCCATTACATACAATCTCTAAGCCCTATTTTACTCCCATAGGTTAGAATTTCCAAAAACCCGTGTACACATTTTTTATTTTTTTTTATTTCAGGTGTATAACTTCCAAACCGGCAAAATTCCATACAATCTTTTAATCCACTTAGGGGTGGAATGTTCCAAAATTCTTTTGTTTGTGCCCTAATACATCATTTAAGTAACTTTTGTGCCAAATTTAATTGCTTGTAGGCCCAACAGTTTTGGCTGCGCGTTGATCGATCAGTCCATCAGTTTCTTCCTTTATATGCACATAGGTTTTGTACAGTTATTGCTTATTTATAAAAGATATATGACTTTTCTACACCTATTCAGAACCCGTATTTTTGTACTGCACTGTATTTAAGTAGGTACTGTGTTTTAGTAATGCATTCCTCCAGCGCACGCATATAAAGCATATCGATAGCGCTTTTTCTTCCGACGTACTTTACAAATGTCAATATTTAAGGTCATGTACCATTTGTAGCAATACTCTAGCCTATAGGACTTATCATGATCCTGACAGCAATAAATAAATAGAATTTTTCAAATACGACGGGTAGTTTAACGCGCTTAAACAAACAAGAAACATATATGAGGTTGAGCTTTATTAAATTAATATAACGCACTTATAATCGTCGAAGAGGTAGCCAGAGCAATATAACACACTCCCGCGTTTCACCAGTTACGTTAAACGTCCTACCACCGACTAGGAGACGAGTCGTCGAGTTGCATGTTTCAGAAGCAGAGCAGAACGTTCGCCGGGCATTCCTCCGTGAGTTCACGAATACACCTGCTCACGTCACGCTGCAGCCACATGACGTCCAGGGGAGTGCCGAGCGGCGAGCAGCGCAAGCGCAACATTGTAGCGGGCCGCTCCGCCCGCGAGCTTCCCAGAACCCTGCGTCAGACCGCGGCTCGTAATTATAGCGCTCATTATTTAAGTGCACCACATTCCCACGCATAGATTTTAGAGTTCTGCTCCTAATGAGTTGGGGCAGCTCTCTCGTTGCGTTCCTAATGAAACTCGTTATTACAATACAGAATTATAAATATCGTTAGTGTCGATCCTGATTTTTTACAGTTGTGTGTAATGGCCCGTGCGCCTGTTTGTGATCTTGTAACTGCTCAATAACACAAAGTTTGGCTTGTCGAGGACATGAATCGTAGCTAGGTATGTCTTGAATCCGATAGGTGCCGCTATAGTTGACTAACTACAGGTTTTGTACTATGAATTAAATTGAGTTATAAGTAGTGGAGACCGCGGCTCGGCAAACGTAGTGTCAACTTGTTAACTGTGCCCACACACGCAGCACTGGACTTATGTTAGTAACAGATCGTACAAGCGCGACTGCTAAGCGAAAGATCCTGTGTTCGATATCCGGGTCCGGCAAAGTATTATTGGGTTTTACCTTGAAATTCCCAGTACTAGCAGCAAGTCTGAATTTCTTTCCGATAAACGGCATATAAGCAGTGATAGCCTAGTAGTTAAGAATTCAGCCTCTCACTTCGGGGTTGCTGGGTTCAAATCCATGTCACGGACCTCTTTACAAAAAAAGCATGTTTTAAATTTAAATACCACTTGCTAACGGTGAAGGAAAACATCATGAGGAAACCTGCACACCTTAGAATTGATACAAAAAAAATCTAAGGTGTGTGAAGTCTGCCAACCCGCACTTGGCCAGCGTGACAGACTATGGTCTTAACACTCTCAATATGAGAGGAGACCCATATTCCAACAGTGGAACAATAAATCGGTCGAATATTATTATTATTAAACGGCAATAGACTTACACCCTATTCCACGGAACATATAAATTAACATGACGTCTGTAATTCCTTAAAGGGGTAATCCGAGGAATTTAATACTATCAGAGTTGTCATCAGATAAATCGTACGTTATAACATAACTGACCACGTTTCTTCAGTTATAACATTATACTGGTAGGGCCAACATTAACAATAGACGGACCACTGCAGCAGCCATTGCTCTAAACGCAGAAACAAAAAAATGAACACTGTTTACGTACGGCAGTGATAATTTAGTGATTTAAAAGTTCCTTCCCACTCTGGGGATCCTGGTCGTTTCCGTCGCACACCTCTTCTCGTGGCGTGGGATAATACTATCCATCCATCCAGAGGAGACCCATATTCCAGCAGTGGAATGACAAATGAGTCGATTATTTATTTTATTATTGCTACATTATGTTTCTGATGTCGCGTGTAGCAATAGCTGCGACGAACAAGCGCGCCCCTGCTGCGGCCGTAGTCCATCGCGCTTCAGCAATATATCATTTCAGCTCACTTCAACTTTATTTCCATACTGACCTACGTACCCGTGCCAGTCTGAACAACGCTCTCTCGATGAGACCAGATGTGTCCTTAAATTTGGGTATTTTTTCTCGCGAAAGGTGTAGTGCAGCTTTAAAAAGTAATGATAGATACTGGTGATTAGTGCGCAGATGCAGTGTACGGCGAGTACGTGGGGCACTGGCAGGCTTCGCACGACCCACTGCGCTATTGCGGACAAATGACGACATCCTTGGCGCCCGCATTATTATGTCCACTCACGTATCTGTTAGAATGAGGCCGCCGCCGCGCCGAATGGGCAGCGTGGCCAGCGCGGGGGCAGCTCCCTTTGCCGGCGCGCGCTCAACGTCCCATTACTTTTCCGTATGTAATGAAGGAGGGCATAGCTTTCTACACTGAATGAGATTGAGGTACGCCGATTGCGTTTTAGATTAAGGCGCGGCGCTCAAACTGATACGCTACTCGGCTAGTATTTTAACCGCTGCCATTCGGACACTTAATGAGACGTTGCATACTTTTTTACTTCGATATGACCGATAATGTACTCCCATTAGGAACCGGTCACAGGTGCTCTCGCATACCGCTCTGTCGGGCTTTAGTGTATAGTGAAGTATACCACCAAGACTCTGTTTTGTTACTCGTGCCGAGCTAGCGGAGTCTGCAGAGTATAGTTGTACGTTCATGAGCAAATGTTCAGCGATAGACCCGAACGAATACCAGGAGAGTAGACGCAGCGCGCTCGCACCACCGAGCCAGTCCTGGGCGTGCCAGCGCCGCGCCAGCGCCGCCCGACACAGCTCCGCACTGCAGCCTTGTCCGGCCGGTAGCCTATTTGCATTTAAGCTAGTGTTGTACATCGCAGTTATGATAAAATACCTAATGCTTTACGATTATATCACATCATATCTATTGCGTTTTTAATATACACTAGCCGTCTCCTGCAGTTTCACTCACGTTTAATTGAAAGGAAATCGCAAATTGATAATTTACAGCACATCAGCAGAAACATATTTGTTTAATGTTTCGTGTGGATTTAATATAGGCATATTGATTGCGCCGCACCGCGCGTACCGCACACGTGGATTTGAGCAGAGAGTCCAGTTGTTTTGGTTTTACGATATCTCCTAATAACATGCTGTGAAAGACAAAGCTTATTTTCATAAAATAGTTTTTAAAACCATATTCTTTTAATAGCCATCCCTTAAAATACTGCTTATAAAGTAACTTTTAAATTTTTTTTTTAATTTATCTTACTCTAGCTTATCTTTATCTATAAAAGATAGATATATGGTGTCGCTAACGTTTTCCTATAGCTATTCAAAACCATTATTTTTACAGTTCATTGTATTTACGTAATACTAACCATTACGCTAGCGCGGGCTTGGAAAGCATTTCAGTTTCAGAGGCTAGCGCGAACAAACAAACTTTCAGCTTTATTATTAGTATAGATATAGTTTATTTTAGGTTCTCGAGGGTACTTTGCCCGGGCAATATCTCGAGAGGACATACCCTCCGAATTTATAACATTATTTTATAATAATATTATAAAATATTATAACTTAAAACTAGAGCGCCACGTCG
>DWJK01002603.1:0-14350 GCA_018248815.1 Croniades pieria auraria
GACCTCGTACAGGTCCGAAACTAGTCGGGCAATCCCGCAAAACGTACGTGAAATAAGCCGTTACATTTTTAATCATGTGTATAAATACTCACATCTAATGTGGCTACATTTCAAGGTTATGCGGTTGAAATCCTAGAAATTGCATTAGATATCCCTCGCGCGATAATAATAAAACTTAGTTATCACATTATTATTCTTAAAACGATTGCCTTAAGTTCCTGGAAAAAAGACGTAACCTCACGCCTGTAATCCCCGAAGGGGTAGGCAGACGAGTGTAGTACAGTCCCACAAGTCACCAGTGACGTTTTCGTCCCACGGAATAGGTGGTGAGCCTACTGCCATAGACCGAGCACAGATCCAAACTCCGAGACTAGAAATTCAAAATTAGATAAATCTAATAGTACCCGACCCGGGATTTGAACCCAGACCCTCCTGATCGGCAGTCGTGCTTGTAACAACTTGACCAACTAGGCAGTCAAGTTCCTGAATTACTGTATTCGTGTTTTTAGTGTCAATGTTGTAATTAAGTTGTTAATTATTATAAATATTAATAATAATACTACATATGTATAATATTTACATGCAGCCAAAAGTTTTCGAAACCGGCATAGCTGTATTAAAAGGGTAATAAATGTTATAGAAACTTGTCAGGTATGTTAGAATAAAGACATTTGGCACTCAGTACTCTGTGCCTACCCCGCGTAGAACATGATCTGATGGTATAATAATTATTATTATGATTACTCTATGTAATTATTGTGAATATTTTCCACTTGCATCACACCCTGTGTTCACTGCAAGCATTGCAAACATCATAAAAGTGAACAATAGTATTATAGGGATGCGAATTTTGTTTGAACTGTATGTATTTATATAGATAAACGTCATTCATTCGTGCTAGTCTCCTCACTCTGACTCGTAAACTCCTGTCATGTTGAGTCAGCAGAGTCCATTCTTTTGCGGGAACAACGTTACATAACCCCTTGGAACTTTGGCATAAACGTCTTCATTACGAAAATGTTTACCTCCTCATGTAAATTGAGGAAAATGTGATGAAAAGAAGACTTATGCAACACTTATTCTTCTCTATCAAAACACAGTAATTCTTGAGTCTAAGTATATTTTCAGATTGAGCTGCTCTACCGTACTGCAAGTCCTTTTTACAGTCTACTTAACGAAATGATCTCTCAGTAGGATTAAATTACAAGTACGCCTAGTGGTTACGAGTTCAGCCTCTCACTCCGGGTGTGCTGGGTTCAAATCCACGGCGCGCACCTCTTTACAAAAGTGCGTTTTAACTTTAAATATCACTCGCTAACGGTAAAGGAAAACATCGTGAGGAAACCTGCACACCGTAGAATTCATAAAAAAAAAATCTAAGGTGTGTGAAGTCCGCCAACCCGCACTTGGCCAGCGTGGCGGACTATGGCCTTAACCCTCTCAATATGAGAGGAGACCCATATTCTAACAGTGGAATGTTAATGGGTCGATTAAATAAAAGCAAAATAAAAAACGTGTCTTTTTAATTCACGTGTTCACTTAAAATGCATTGACGATCTTTGAAAAAATTGAATATAATTGGTATGTTAATAACCAAATACAAAAATAGCGAGCAAAGCTCGGTCATCTACGTACTGAAAATATAATAAGACATATGTAATAATGTAATAATATTATTATATTTTTGGGTAAACACAAGTAGTCTAACAATTATATTAAAATAATTTCTCGTAAATATTTTGAGCTACGCTTTGAGAACACGTTCTAGAAGGACATCGAAAATCCCGCCAAGCGCTCTCACCGCCCGGCCTTGTAATGAAAGCGGTTTTTGCTCAACAACTGCGCTACCAACAGTGCCTTGAGAAATAACCACGAGTTTGCAATTATTAGCAACAAAGAAAGTGGAGACATTTTATTTACAGAAATGTAATAACTCGTGCATTTTATTGTGTACAGCGATATAATTCCTTTTAGAAAAATAATTATAAGTTTTATTCATAACTTTCATAGAATTTATGTTGAAGTGGGGGACTTATTAATTAATAATTAACATCATATATTAACAACTTTTACAAACTGGTTACAAATTGATTTGTGACGTCAAAACACCTACCAGTAACAAGATTCCTCTGAATTTAAATGTTGACAATTAAGAAAATATAGGCACATGCATGGTATATTAATGGTTGGACAAAATCATCAAAGTCAACTTCATATTTTAATTTCTTTGATATAATTTTTCCGTGACCGTTAAATAAATAAATACATTACGATGCAAAAGAATAAGTGATATTTCTAGAATATGACTATTGGTTAAAGCGTTACGAATTGAATATATAAAAACAACATCTGTAATAAATAAATCGTAATTTCTTCGACTTTATCATAAAAACCGTTATCGAGTGCATACTTCAATTAAAGTCAAAACCAACTTCGTAAGCTCAATAATCCTACTTTACACGAACAAGTTGGTATCCGTTTGTTAAACGTCGCATTGGGCAGAGAGCGCAGTCTCTCTCCGACGGGCGAGTCGTTTACCCGTTGCTGGCTGTAAGACATTGTTTACTATAAACAGTGTGGACGACAGCTGAGAGCAACACTGAAGATCTTTAATATACAATTAATGGTAAGTCTGTATTAACTTCCTTTATTAATTAATTTTCATATAACATTGGCGTATCACTTTGTACGTTTTCTAACGGTGTAACGTTCGTTATAATAATGTTATTTTTTATGAACAAATGAAATGTTACTGCTTTGAAAAAAAAAAAAAATAAACGCTTATTCGATAAAAGGGTAGGATAAAGGGTATTCTAACTTTAACCACAAGAGTCTGCACCGAAGTAGCGTGATGGAGAAAAATGGTCAGAAGGCTATCTTTAGACACGGCAAAAAAAAATCATTTTAGAGCCCTACAGTGTAGAGATTGACTTAACTGAATTCCAGTTTGTTGAACATTAAAATAATTTAATTATTATATAATATTTGCTAAGTGATATAAATTATATTACTGACATAAATCTAATAAATTATTAAATAAATTATGTAAGTGATTGACTGCCTCGTGGTCGAATGGTTGCAAGCGCGACTGTCGATCGGGAGGTCCTTGGTTCGAATCTCGGACCCGGTACTTTTGGATTTTTCTAATTTAGAATTTCTAGTAGTGACTCGGAGTCTAGATCGTGCCCGGTGTATCGCAATAGGCTCATCATGTATTCCATGGGATGTAAACGTAACAGGTGAAGTGTGAGAGCGTACAACACTCCTCTGCCTACCCCTTCGGGAATTGCAGGCGTGATGTTACGTTACGTATATAAGTGATATAAATGTTATATGAATGTTAAATATTAAAATATTATGTCATAGATACGTGCACTTGCACTGCCGAAAATCCTTGCGCACACGGAATTCCCATCACGTCTTTAACTAACCTTGGCATACATAGGAAAACGCGAACCAATATTTACAAACTTAAAATTCATTGCAGGATTATTTATAGAATTGATATATTTTCACCGAAACAGGTAGAGAGGATAAGTAAAGAATTATAGATTTATTTTTAATTCCATGATATCCATATTTGTATCATATGTTATTCATATAAGATAAATTCATAATAATCATTTTTAGAACAAACTATGATACTATAAAAAGCAAATAGATTATAATGGTTTATGACGCAACGCAACTATTTTACCAGTTAACATCGCTTTGTCTAACGAAATGCTTCATTATATTTAAAGGACTAATCTATCGATCTATCTTTTTATCTAAATTGTCTGTGAATGAGCCCGGGAAAACCCTTTTGATTCACGAAGACGGATGTCGTGAAATCGTTGTTTACGTGTTGCGCGCGCGTCGGCCGCACGCGACCACTTTCACCGTTACGTAACGTTCGCACGTCGCCGTGACCCCGCGCCAGTGTCGCTGCGCCCGGACGCGTGTGACGTCAGCGCCATTCAGTTCCAAATTTAAATCCGTTTAAACTCCATATTTAAACTTGAATGGTTTTGGAGAATCTCCTTGTATCCTATGTAAATAGTTATTACAATAGAATCAGGGAACGAGGAGTACGATCGATTGGATTGTGAAATAAAACTTCTGTTATTGTAAATTAGAAGTAAAACAAAATCCAAATCGAAACTTCAGTTAAGTAGGTACCTAGCCAAAAATTTGTTTTTTTGAAATAACGCCTCTAGCGTGAAGTGTTATTAGGCTTCTTAAACCGTGGATGTTTGGAAATTATTTTTGTCAATCATTGCAGGATATTGAACTTCAATAGCTTAAGACTGTGACTATCCTTGTATTAATGTGCCGTCAGAGTAAAATTATAATATAATTATGTACATACATATATAGTACCCAATATATAACGCAGTATATAGGACGCAATGTATAACAAACAGAACGTATTTGTGTCTATGTACTTCATAATGGTTTGTTTATGTCGTAACTAGTTTTATTGTTCTTGCTAATAGAAAGCGCGTTGCGTAGAGTTATGCTATTAAAATGTGAATAGAATAAGTAGTACTTCATCCGCTCTGAATGACATTTACTGCATTGTGACTACAGTTATAGAAAATAGTTTATATACGTCATTAATTCTTTCTATTAAGTAAATCATTGTTTTTAATGAGACAACGAAATCGAACCAATTGCAAATATTGTATCAATGATTATTATAGTGTCACGCCAGGACTTTTAAGAGGTAGGCAGAAGGCACTCCACTGACATGCTTCTTCTAGCGTCATTGTTCTTATTATATACGCAAGCCGATTTCAGAGATTTCTAAATTCTATATTAGCCAGCATCTGACCTCTTTGGTTAAGATACACGTGTTTTGCATTTTAGATTTTAGATTTATTTCATATTTTTCTGATTTTATATGTTACAGTTTTGTGTTCTTATAAGCATCTCGTCTTAACCTTTTTAATATTCGTTCAATAGATTTGTTTCAAATAACTGAAAATTACGTAATATCAGTCTTCATATTTAGTAGCAAAACTATAATATATCTATCTATCGTCTTCACGAAGAGATTTGTGAGTGCCATTATCTAACGTATTTTCCAATGTTACTATCACCCGTATGCTGTATCTAGGGCACTGTTTTTATATGCATATGACGCATGTGGCACACTATTATGTTCTGGTAAATAAAAAACCTATTACTTGTGGTTGTCCGGTAAATAATACTTCATTGAATAGGGAGAAGTATAGTCTGTAAACGGTTAGATAGTTTATTAAATTTATTTGAAATAGTTTTAATTTTTATGTGGTAACTACAAAAACTTAACGGATGTCATATATTGTTATATGCTAACTTGCTACGTCACGGTTTAGACATCTTTGTATTACCATTCTACATTAATTTAATTGCACTATGATCCATATGTATAATATGGATTGCATATTTTGGTGTAGACTGTCTCCGAATTCAATATCGGAGTTCAAATTGTGAATAAAAGATGACCATGAACTTAACTACATAGATTCAATCTAATTTTTTAAAACGAATTTTAATTTTGAATTGTCTTTGTTTCAATAGATGGCGCTGTTTCCATATCTGATGCTCCTACTTTTCGGTTATGTGAACTCTGAAAATGCCACTATGTTAGAGGACGACATGTGTCTTCCAAATGACGTGGGTCCTTGGAGTGCGCTGCTTGAAGAATGGGCCACAGCTCCGGTATTTTCTGAGCGTCATGGTAATTTTATTTCATACCTAAATTAACGAAGGTATGGTGTAATAACAGTTAACCTAAATGAAGTCAATCTTTATATAAAAGTACCATTAGTTCCTGTTTCAAAATTGAGTAATAATTTTGTGAAATGAACAATTCTTGCTTGAACTAGGTAGAATATTGGCGCTACCCACCGGAAATGGGTATTACGTTACCGAACGAATCGACGGGCCTTTTTCACCGCCACCACCTCCTCCCAGTGGTCACATGCCTCCACCTGGACCTGGAACGCATGGACCTCCACAGCATCCACCAGGACCTGCTCACCATCCTCCAGGATCAGCGCACCATCCTGCAGGACCTGCGCACCACCCTCCAGGACCTTCGCCGCACGGAATGCTCGTGCCCCAGAACTATAATGAATGGGAAGTTAGTCCGCCCCCGTCTGGAGGCAAGATAGTTAACAGACCGCCCAACCCTTATAAAGACAAATTCAAACCGAGTTACGTAAGTACAAAGTTTATATTTCGTAGCATTAAGTAGTGCATTGATCTCACTTTTGTTAAATAATTAATAATAAAAATCTTGAATAATCTCTACAGAGCTTTGTGATTCCAAATTAGACAGAAATTGTACTATGGTAACCGGACAGTCGATAAAGATATCTTCGGATATTTATATGTACACATACTTACATACATACCTACATATTTTTTTCACATATATCTGCTTATCACAGAATTATCCACGGGCTCAACGATCAAGTTCTCTAACCACTGGAAAAACGAACGATAGTTCTGTTAATTAAGCAGAAAAAATAAGCTTGAATGTCAATTTTAAAATAAGTTGAATTTAAAATTCAAAAAGTTCTTCCGGCTTATAAAGCAATTGAATGTAATTTCGCAGTTAAAATATACGCGTTACAAAAACATATGTGTGAAAATGATCTTTTCTTTCGCAGCCGGCGCCTCCGCCCCCTTCCTCTTTATCCAGCGCGACGCCTGGCCGGCCGCAGCGGCCCGGGGCTGCGGATCGCGTGGATGAGCCTCCGCGAAAGCAGGTGTCAGAGACCGATCTGCACCTGCTCAGCGCCATCGAAAAGCTAGTCTACCGTGTCGACCTCATGGAGAAGAGACTGAGGAAGATGGAGGAGAACGTTTATTACCTCGTTGCGGGCACCGAAACTAAACCAGGTTACATTTCTCCCGTTAATAAATCACTGATTATGGTTCCCGTTTGCTAATTTAATTCAATACTGTTAATGTAAAATTGTAGGCAATGGGCAGCTAGCAGCTAAAGTGGTTGCTGCACATCATCATGCCTACAAAAAACCTATTCACCATTTCACCCTACATTTCTTAGTATAATTGAATCAAAATCACATTTTTGTTTAATTGAATTCGATCATATCAGTTTATAGATATCGGAAGCGGTATTCAATGTTGTCAGGTTCTTGCAATGGAACGTCAGGAATGAATTCTCGAACATGTCCCAAGATAGAGAATAGTCGTACGAATATTGAATAGGGATATTCTTTCTCACGTGGATAAAGAGCTACGTCTGCCAGTCTATTACTTAATAAAAATATTTAAGTTTGCTTCGTTGTAGAGCCGTGTCCAGGCAACTTTACTCGCGTGAGTGGCAGCTGTTACCAGTGGTCGCGCGAATCGGTCGACTGGCAGACTGCCAGCGTAGCGTGCCGGCGCCAGCGCGGCGCGCTGCTGGAGCTGAGCGACCGTGCACAGCGCCGGACGGTGTTCGCTGCACTGCTCACTGACAAGCGACTGCGGGGTGTGTTCTGCTTTCCACTTTTTACAACGATTATATTAGCTTGACCTGCATGTATCTATGTATATATGTATCTGGCTATGTAACGGAATCATGGAACTCGATTTTTACCCACTGTGAACCGTGAGATCAATTCAACATTTTGAACAATTATCAAGAACCGATGATAATACACAATTTAATAAAAATATTTAAAAAGTAAAAAGTAAATCTTAATGTAATAAAAAAATTATTGACGAGAATTAATGTTCCTGTTCTAAAAGCGAGGAGTGCTTGATATCAATTGCAATAATTCTTTACTAATTTCATTCCGAAATGCAGATTACATTGAAAATTTCGTACAAAGCACCCCACGCTTATAGAACAGTTAATCGTCAATAATTTTATTTTTATAATAAGTAATATTTTTTACTTTGATTAACTATAAAAGAATGGATTTTATTTTCTTAAACTATTATTTAATAATACTCACGACACTACCGAACGAAAGTCGATACTACCTACGATCAAGTGGGGCACATGCAAGATAAAAGTAGATCTTTTAATGATATCGGAAATAGTATTGAAGAACTATGTGCATTTACCAAATTATTACAAGTAATTCAAATTCTAGGGGAAGATTTCTGGACCGGCGGCTTGAATCCTGGCCTTCTGTGGATCTGGTCACATTCTGCGCGGCCGGTGGCGACCAATGACACTAGTGATGCAGGAAGCTCCATAGTGGGCGATGGGCGCTGCCTTGCTCTAGTTCACGATCCGGCTGTGAACACGTACGCGTATAGAGGGCAGGACTGTGCCCTTAAGCACCGATACATTTGTCAGAAGAACGAGGACGAAGCGAAACTGAGCAATGAAATCGAAAAAGCCGCGAGAAGTTTAAAGCTCGATAAAGCGAGGAAGTCCAAAGCATTGTGGGATGACATTGCGTAGTGTAAAGTTAGGGTAACAAAATCTATATATTTGAAGATATAATTGACATATTAATTACGCAATCAGGCAATTTATTTTGAACTGTGCAGTAACAACTACAATCAAGAAAATCGTAGACATATTTCTGGACATAATTAGGACAAGGCGATGTTAATTATTTTCACAGTACGGCTATAAATGTGTAAAAATAATGCTAAATTGTGGCATCTAAAAAGTTAGTACTTTAAACAATGAGACTGACTTGATAATTGTTGCTTTATTGTATTTATTGATAAACAATAAACAAATATACATAAGTTAATATATTTATTTACCATAAGGCTATAAATTCTGAACGCATTTAAATTCAGATAACGTTTTTCCCGCCATACGCGATGACGTATTAGACTTGTCTTATCACTGTCACTATACCAATGGCTTTTGTCAATGTGTACTATTTCTGAAAAAATACATTTATTTAAAGTTTTCAGTGTTTCATTTAGATATATTCCTTCGGTCTTTTAATCCTCTAGGATGAATAGTCCCCAAAATAGAAGCAATTCAAAACGATTTAGTGTAAATCACAAATAACGAGAGAAGTTATGAACATCTGCAGAGCTTTGGTCCGTAAATTGTTTGCTGATACCTAGGTTACTAAGAAATTAAAGTAATGAAACAAAGTAAGTTCTCGTTATAACTTATATTCTATTATTTACAAAGGTAAGAATCACAACAAAATAACTTATTTAAAATAAATATATGTTAAATAAGCCGCGTTCCCGCCACATAAAAGGAAAAATAAATTCTTTTATTTCCTTTGCAAGCCATTTCCACCTTAGATGAAAAATTTTTATGAGGTTAAAAAATTTGTCTTTTAAAACAATTTAACCCTGAAGCCTATTACTTAGCGTTAAGGTCGAAAATGCCATGCAAAATGTTCGCGGAATCTCACATAAGTAACAAAGCAGTACAATCGTCGTACAATCGTCGTACAATCGCCGTCTTCACCCAAATTTTATTATTACTGCACATTTAATCACTTGCCGATTCTGAACGTGACAATTACAGAAACAAATTCTCAACCACGCATAATTTTCTAACAATAAATAATACAAAAAATAATTATTATAAACATCAGATACAATATTGTTTTCAAAAACGTTAATGATTCACAAAATGATTGTTGAATGAGACACAAAATTATAAATTAAAAAAAAATCAAAACAACTGCGGATATTGGAAATATTTTCCAACTGCTTGCTATGTTGACTATAGTGTTGCTATTACTTAAAAACTCTTTAACGGACTAGTTTACTGTGATAATCATATTATTCCATCTGGCAACATTATATAAAATCTGCTTTACATTAATATTTAGTTTGCATAAAGCTTATTATCATTTTCTGCTTAATGTAATTTATATATCTATTTATGTAATAAAATTTATTCATTTACTTGATTTATGGAATGGAATATCTGGGAACGGTCGAAATATAGATCTGATCATATTGTCTAAGGACGTGGACATTCTGAACGGTGGTGATATACACTTTTTACATACATTTTAACAGTGTGTCAAGGTTGCTGTTGTAAATAATTCACAAAGAACAACAGTTTTAAAAACTACTATGAGAAACTATAACATTGTTCTAAAAAACTAAAAAATTAGTTAATCAAGTCCGTTTAAATCTTCTATTTGCTTTTGACATAAAGCTTATAGAATTATTTATGCTGAAAGACTTTATGGCTACTGAGAGATGCCCTCGTATTGTTCAATCTGTCTAGACCAGTAACAGAAGCTTGAAGCTGTAGAATAGGGCCACTAGAGAAACATATGTGTGGTTATATGAAAATCATAAATATTGTATAACAACTTCAAATCTAACTGAGGAAAAATTAACACAATGTATGTTATCTTTTAACCAATACTTGGTTATGAGAAAAACAACTTTCCTAAATCACTTCACATTCATAAGGCACTTAAGTAAAATAAAATTGCCTCATATTTGTACTTATAGCTATTATTATAGGGAGCTATTTAAATATCACGAAGTCTATAATACCAGACGACCGCAGTCCCACCGGAGACTTTCGTTACTGCCATCACTTCCAAGGACGAATGTTTTGGAGTTTACTTTATAATAGGGTTTCTAAACCTGATGCTGTACATGCAATATTTTCATAATTTTGTATCCCTTTCTAGTTATAATAATTTACATAGGATTTAATATTACGTTGCCACAATGAAGCTCAAACACATTTTAAAGATCCAACACAAGAACATACAACACATACATATTGATATGTTTAACAAAATGTCAGCGCGCTCAAACATATTTATATGGTTGCTGTGTTTGGGATTTACGAATATTAATATATTCTGAATTCTTATATGTGGGATATTTAAATAACTTTATATGTTACCATTCGTGTATTTATTTAGACAAAGATTATTTAGCACAAGTATATTTAAAGCTATGCTCGTGATTTGAAAAAAAAAATTGTGAGGACTGGAGCAATACTATAGATATAATTTGTATTTTAGCATTAGTTGAGCTCTGTCCTATTGTTATGAGATATACTGTTATATACAAGATCGACCCGAGCCGCTCGTCGCGGGGTAGGCAGCGGGCGCGGCCGCCGCGAGCGGAGCGAGTCTACGTGTACAATGGCGTTTCGTTTAATTTACAATTTTTACAACTTATATACAATTTGCCCGCCGAGAGCGCCCTCGGGTACTGATACTTCGTAGGATGATTCAAATTCAGTTTTGGAACACACATACCGTTAACCGTAATTTTTTGACCTTTTTTTACATATCAATGATTTTCTAACGAGCATGTTACATTTGACGAAATGTAGTACTTCAAGGGGCCCCGGACGTCTCGACGAGCCGCGTTAGTGTAAGGAGTCGGCTCAGTTGAAGTGGAACTTGAACTGGAAGGGGCTGCCGTGCTGGAAGTGGTGGAAGGCGCCGCCGGGGAAGGGCCCGCGCGCGCCGTCGGGCTCCAGCGGGTCGCGGCCCGCGTCGAACGCGGCGCGCTTCTCCGCGTCCGTCAGCACCTGCGCGCCACACGGTCACACACTAGGCGATGGTGGTGAGAGGAAATGTTTGTTACCCCGTATTAAGTATTCCCCCTGCTCGAGCGGCGAGAGGCATTTCCATGGTACCTGATATTTCATGTTACGCATTGTCTACGTTGGAAAAATTCGGTAGCGTGCAAATATACAGTGATACGGGAGGGTATTGGAATAAAAAGATAATTTGTTTATAACGAGTACCTCCTGCCTTTGAACGTAAACTCTTTATGATATGAGACTCGATAACGCGCAAAAAAATCTCATTCGAAGCTGGCAACCCATTCGTTACTCCTTAGATGTGTAAATATTCCTAAGCGACAGTGTAAAAAGTCCGAGTGAACGCCCACCTCCTTAGCGGCCGCGATGTCAATAAACTTCTTCTCTGCTATTTTCTTCTCCTCCCCTTGGAAGTTATCGGGATGCCACTTCTGCGCCGCCTTGCGATACGCTTTTACTATCTCCTGTTTGTTCGCCGTCCTGGGCCAGGTAAGATTTTCATAAACATTTATTCTTTAGAGATGTAAATACAAATGGAATTGCAAATAGCAGTGTTATTTATAGTGTTTTATTTTGTTTTGCAAATAGCAAATGCTTTAACAACAGGGCTATTTGTTAAAATAAATCCAATTTTCTATTATATGCCTAATTCAACAAAAATATATATAAAATGCATATGTATTGTTTGAGCGAGCGACAGCTCAGTATACCTAAGATAATTACCCATCAATGCATCTCTTTTACTTTCGGTCTTATACGTTTTACAGTAGTATTGTATCTGTCAATTTTTCTAATACTTGAAACTCAGTGTTCTGTGTCTAGTGGAATGGACCTGTCGTGATGATATAATAATCATAGTTTTATCTCTCATACCTCTTAACACCTAAGATCTTGTAGTAGTCTCTCTGCTCTGATTGTTTCTGCAGTGATTGAGCCCGACTCAGTCCGTCCTTCGCTCTTTGCAGGCCCTCTTCAAGCTCCAAGGCCTCCTTGAAGGATTGGATAGCTGCAAAGGATACAAGATCACATCAGTCAAACGATACCTCAGTCTCTGGTCAGTTTAAAATTGTAGTTTTGAATGTCTTTTAGGAGGTACAACAATGATCAGTTAAGAAAAAGTAATAGATATAAAATCTATGCGTCAAATAAACATAAGCACGCACGCGTGCTCGTGTGCACGCATGTACACACACAGACACATCAGATTAATTGTGACGTTATTGATTGCATTACTTCAATCGGCAACATCTTTCCGTACTGCTATTGTGCGTTACGAATTGTGTAAGTAACAAACGTAACATCACGCCTGTAATCCCCGAAGGGGTAGCCAGAGGAGTGCGGTACACTCCTACGTTTCATCAGGTACGTTTACGTCCCATGAAATAGGCGGTGAGCCTATCGCCTTACACCGGGAACCATTCCAGACTTCGAGTCACTACTAAAAATTCTAAATCAGTAAAATCTAATAGCATCCGACCCGGGATTCGAACCCGGGACCCCCCGATCGGCAGTCGCGCTTGCGACCACTCGACCGACGAGGCGGTCGATCGTGTAAGGAAGGCACAGGTAATCGAAACTAAAAGGGAATAAGAGCGCGCACCGTCGTCGAACATGTCGAGGCCCAGCAGCGCGTCGCCGCGGTCGCACAGCGCGCGCGCGTCGCGCCGCAGCGCCAGCGCGCCCGCGCACTGCGCCAGCGCCTCCGAGAACTGCTCCTCCTGCGCACACGCACGCCACTCATCTACCGCGCTCCGCTCGGACTCTTCGCCTCTATTGGACCGTCGCCGCAGATTTTCTGAACACTAGAAAATCTTGGGCCGCGATGACCGGTAGCGAATCGGTCTAGAGACTCTAGAGGGGTCTTTTGTTTTTTCGAATCCACCCTTCTATCACGTAAATTTGAATGCATCTGTCGTACTGAGTCGAATGGACTACGCTCACGTAGGATCGTCAGATTCGGTCCGTGGTGATTGGGCGAGTTGCACTAAATGGGTCTTATGAGTGAAGCATACGGATGAACGTTTACGTTGTGACCTTCCTCGAATTTCAAGCACGAGTACGAGGGAACAGAAAAAAACAAAATTCACTGTTTCGTATTATTTTCAGTCATATTTAAAATAATAGCATTTAATATCATTCTGAATTTTTTCTATGAAGAAATATGTATTCTATGTACCTTCGTATAACAACTGCACAGCCACTTCTTAGCTTCAAACACCACCAAAGTGACTTCATCTTCCACTTTCAGCACCTTATTGGCACTCTCGATACAACCTAAGAAGTTTCTAGATTCACTCAACTCTTCACAGTCCAGCAACAGCTTGTCCACTTTTTTCACTTTTTTATAGAACGGGAAACACATTTTGTGTTCTGGATCTAGTTTGAGGCACTCCCGGACTTCCTGTCGTGAGCAAAAACAATATATAGGTTCTAATTGTAAGTAAATAACATTTCGTAGTTACATATATTCCAATGTATTTTAATAGATACAATTTCATTTAGTTTATTACATTAGATACGACAATAATTATTTGACTGCCTCGTTGTTAGTGTTAATGTCAGGTACTATTGGATTTTTCTAATTTAGAATTTCTATTAGTGACTCGGGAGTCTGAATCTGTGCCACCACCTATTCCATGGGACGTAAACGTAACTGATGAAAATTAGGAGTGACCTGCACTCCTCTGCCTACTCCTTCGGGGATCACAGACGTGAATTTACGTTTGTTACGCTTATTGCAACAAACTAACTCATATGTATATTTGAAAAATAACTCAAGATGTTTTCAACCCATATTTTTAACTCCAATTGTAACATCACGCCTGTAATCCTCGAAGGGGTAGGCAGAGGAGTGTAGTACACTCCCACGTTTCACCAGTTACGTTTAAGTCC
>DWJK01002604.1:0-14349 GCA_018248815.1 Croniades pieria auraria
TATTTAAAAATTCATAATGGGGTGCCTTTATGTAAGCAAGAAAACCCAAAACAATGTTTTTTCTTTTTGTCTATTTGTCTGTACGACTGTATGTTTGTGCACGTTCATCTGCAGAATTTGAATGCAGTTTTTAGGATTATATTGTCATGGGCTTCACTTAACATTCAGTGTTTGTTTTATTTGATTCGGTTAACAAATAATAAAGTTATGTCAAGTTATTTATTCAAAAGTTACAATAGTTAAAATAGCTAAAATAGTTTTTTAATAGATTGTTTTCTAATTAGCGCGGGTGAAACCGCGTGGCACAGCTAGTATTATATAAAATTATCTGTGTGTACGAGCTATAACCCATCCGTTTGGCGTCAGTTGCGCTCGGCTCCGTATGTTCTAGATGGAACTTTGGAATACAGCCACGTTGAGCGGCGTGGGCTTATTAAGATGTATCTTGTTTTCATTGTGAATATATTGTATAAAAGTATTGTTGACAAGTTCTAAGGCCTGTATTAAACGTATCAAAAGTCAAAAGTTGGAACTGTATATGTGTGATAGTCTGGGTCCGTGAATGAATTGTGGAAATTAAAATATAATGATGTGACCAGTGCTTTAACTTAAATTTTTTTTTTTTTTTGTTTTTTTTATATTTTAAAAGAGTTTGGACATTTTTTTTTTCGTTTTTTCTTTCTTCCGGTCTAATTTACCGCCAAAGATGTACGAACGGTCACTATGCATGACCTAATTACCTGTTTGTTCATTACATTGGAATGAACACAATTGAGTTTCGGCTTGAGGTTATAGTTAAAATTTACTAAGCATATTATAGTATGACAAACATGTTTGAAGGATCATATAGTTAGCCCGTACATCGTACGCAATGAGGTATAAAGTTGAGTAATGCTGGTTACGATGGACAATTACTTGGGTGACCGTATATTCGTCTCTTAAGGTGCGCATAACCAGTACCTCTATATATGTATTTGCGTTCATTATAACCAGTAAGCTCCATTCACGCTAATGTGTAATAAGCAACGAAGAGGAGTGTCTTCAGATAGGTCCTAATACAATAAGTTGGTGAGGGTCTACTAGTGACTCGTCTTCTAATAGTGACTCGGAGTTTGGATCAGTGTCCGGTGTATGCCAATAGGCTTACCACCTATTCCACGGGACCTAAAAATAACTGGTGAAACGTGGGAGTGTATTACACTACTCTGCCTACCTCTTCGGGGAATCCAGGCGTGATGTTAGGTTCTAAAATATTGCCCCCGTAGAGAAAAAAAAGTTTACAATATTTAAACTAACCGTCAATAACAGATCATGAGGACCATCTAAATTCTGTTTGCAAAAACAACTGATATTGTACAAACAGATCTCATAAGGCCGAGTACACCAAAATTCCCACAAAATTGTCTGTATAAATATAATATGACAACAAAATTGCAAGTGCCGGGACATGGAATAGTTCGGATCTTTTTTAACCGTCTCCGAGATGTAACTTTGCGATTGTGTTTCTATATTGCAGAGGATGCAGTGATCCGTGTGGAGATTTTATGACTCCTACGAAACGACATCAGAATTTATACGAAGAGGGAAGTGTTCCAATTTCATCAACTCGCATGTCCAGCGTGGGGATCATGGGCAAAATCTCACAGTGTAAGGTTATGTTCAGCAGTGCACTGCAAAATGCTGATGATGTGTTTGAATAGAATTACTACATTAAATTGAATTAATGATTAGTAATTATTTATGTAGCAGTGATAGTGTAGTGATAAAGAATTCTGCCCTTCTGGGGTCTTGAGTTTAAATCCTGGCGCGCACTTCATTAACAAAATATTTGTGTTTGAAATTAAGAATCGTTTGCAATAACACTTACGGTAAACACCGTGACAAAACCTGCACACATTAGGATTCTTCATAATGTATTCTAAGGAGGGCGAAGTCTGCCAATCCGCATTCTTGACTTCAACCCATTGTGAAAAGGGAACTGCTTCCAGCAATGGAGCTGTAAAAGATTTGATGATGATGATCATTCGCATTACATCATCGATTTTAAAATAAAGTTGGTAAAATAAGATTGGCACAGAGGTAAGGTAAGCCTAAAGTTTAACATAAACCTAACAAAGCCTTCGCTTTGCATCGTCAATGAATTCACCAACGCGTTTGGAGCTTTGAAGTAGAGTCTCTTTGCACTTTTCTTAAAGAGCTCTCTATGTAGCGATTCTGGAACTTCCCACGAGGAAGTGTACCCTGTTCAGTACAAAGCTTGACAACAGTACATGTTAAATGATTATTTTTTACATTGCAAACAATTATATCATTAATTCGGTTTTTGGTTTTACATATTTAAAATATGTTAATTGTTTTTGGGAGGTGTATCTTCTACGGTTGTTTATTATAATTGGCATTAGACCGAATTTTGTATCGGAATTTGTTAGTTTTCAAAGTAATATCAGGCCTTTAATCCCCGAAGGGGTAGACAGAGAAGTGTGCTACACTTCCACGTTTCACCAGTTACCTTTACGTCCCATGGAATAGGTGGTGAGCCTATTGTCATACACCAGGCACTATTCCAGACTCCAAGTCACTACTAGAAAATCTAAATTAGAAAAATCTAAAAGTACCCGACCCGGGATTTGAACCCAGGACCTCCCGATCGACAGTCGTGCTTGCAACCATTCGACCAACGAGGCTGTCAATGATTATATAACTCATATCAATTATACATGAGTTTCCACATACAAAACCTGTATCAGTACGTTTCACTACTCAGTTCTCTCCTTATCATGCCATATACATATATCGACATATAATAGTGTAAGTATTATAGCTTGATCACAGTATCGGGTATAGCTAACTGTGTTATTTGTCGAAATATGGAAATAGGACTGTACAATATTACAACTTCGTGGGCGGAATTGACGATGGACTGTTTGCAGTAATATAAAAACTATTATAAATATATAGGCTTCACCCGTACATGCAGCAACATGCCAATATTTATTAGGTTACTTTTGCTGTATTATATGGGAACGTTTAAGGTTATAAAAAGTATTCCCTAAATTATTGAAAGAATTCAAACATTTTACTCGTAATGTTCGGACCTTAACATAAATAAGTTGTAGATATCATTCTGTGTTTCCTGTGAATATATTTAAAAATCGATGGTACCGGCCGTTATTAATATATAAATTCATTAATGTTATTATTATATTAATTCATTAATAAATATATTTTTATGAATTTTAATATACGTTGGCTCTATATACATATGTATACGGTTACATTAAACTTGCTTATAAACCGTTTTAATTGTATATGTACTGGTGAAATGTAAATAAACCTGTAAACACATTTACACGAAATTCGTCGCAGTTTAAAGTTCATGTTTATTACTACAGCAAATATTTCTTACAAAGTCAACAGTTATGACGCACAGTGCTCATCATTTCGAATCTAGACGATTTAACGGCGCAAGATAGCCCGCGGCTGCAACGTTCTCTGTTAGATATTACAGTACGTGTCCCAAATGGGACATTCTGTTAGCCGTTATCTAATTTATTTTCCGATCTTACCCTGACGAAAGTCAATATAACGAATAAAAGTTCAACAGCGAATAAAACCATCAAATTCTGTGCTGTCTGTAAGATAACAGAAAAATTTTACCTTTAATGGTACTGGGACCAACTCAAAATAAAAATATTATCATGTTAAAGATAAAATATTCGTTTTTCTGATCATTTTTATTTCAGTATTGGACCTTACTACTACTATTACGGAGCCAGTTGCCATTGGCGGGAGCAAAAACCATTGCAGAGTCCATAATACGAGTAGTTTGTTTCCGAATAATGAATTGCATAGATCATAACCCTCATGACGCCGCATTTTGTGATGAAACATGGACGAATGACCTTTGTACATAACATCCGTGAAATAAGACCCTGATACAGTTAAATAGTAAAATTCCCCTTTTCGATGCTGTAACTATGTGAAGCGTCTATCGGAATCTTACTTTGGAGAAATAATTCGATTTCCTGCAGGATAAACAAGATGAGTCCTATTAAAAACAAGTAACAGGTAATACAATGAAGAATTAAAATATGCAGCAATCTTGTTAAATTATAAAAAAGTTCTAGATTGTGAGTAAAATAATTGAATCTTTTTAACACTGCATATTCTGGTATTCATCGTCTTGATATTCACCCACTTTTCATTCCTCGTTCCGTTCCAGAGGCTAACTGATTTTCATAATTCATTAATTGAGGCGGAATCTTGTAGTAAATTTTTGTCGCTAAGAATTAAGAGTGAAGCCTGAAATGTTAAACTGGATGGATATTTTGCATACGAATTATTTTTTTGACTGTTACTCTGTTAATCATTTTAGTTAACGTTTAATTAAAATTAAATTTATTTATTACAGTTTTTGGACTATACGTTAAATATTCGATCATATCCAATATGTCCTGAAAGAAGGCCAAGTCAAAACTTCCTTTACTAGGCAAGCACGTTTGACGACTAATGTAAGTAGAAGAGAGACCATGGGAGGGTGAAATATTTAGTTTCCACCTACTCTTTAAGAAAAATGTGTGACACATGTATGTAAAATTTACGTGCACGGGTCGAAATAAAAAAACTATTCATACACTTAGATGTATTTATGTTTAATTCCATAGATATATTTTAATTCAAATCATTATTTCAATTATTCTAACAAATGTCGGCTCAACAAAACAAACTCAGAGACTGAGTACTGAAGAATTTAAAAGTTTTATCAAGTGCAACCAAACTTAACTGGAAGGCATTCACTTGGGCAATTCTATCGATGGACGTTTACAACTCTCTTGTACTAAACATTCTATCAACTTAATAAAATGCAAGAAAAACGTCTTTTTCTATTTTTTTATTATTACATGTCTCGTCAATGTTCGTACATAGGCCTATATAGCTATGTACCGGCTTAACTCACGTTTGGACGGCTTGAACAATTCAGTTTGTTCCTATCAATCGATGAACACGTCACTATAATTCACGTTTTAAATAAAACTCTGGCTTGTATTTCTTGAAGGTTTTTGGTTTTATGGTTTTAAAATAGATAAATGTGTAGATAGTTGAGTGGTTGCAAGTGCGGTTGCTGATTGAGAGGACTTCGGTTGGATTACCTGGACACTCATTGTATTTTACATATATCTGTATTAAAATTCCTACTAGTGGTAGTATAGGGTCACCCCATATACCATGGGACTTTATAACGAAACAAGTGAAACGTGGGAGTACTACAATTCTCTGCTCACTCTTTCAGGGAAACACAGGAGTTACATATGTATATAACGTTGTACGTAACATTTTCTGTGGTCGAGCTTGACTTTTGAAAAAAAGCCAATAAATTTTCTCTGTACTGTTGTGAGAAAAAGACATCGAATTTGACTTTGGATCCCAATTCGGAATGATTTACAATTCAACCGAAATTAATGACATGAAATAAAATTATAGTAAAAATAATTCATTTATTGCTTGTAATTTATATACTAAACAATTCTGTACATTATCCCTTTGTCATAACCCTTAGTCAATTACCCTTTGTCATTATAAATCACCTATATAGAATATAGTTGATCAAAATGACCATTCTAAACTATAGGTGGTGTGTATATTTTTTTAGCGTTAATAGCCGACAGCTTGCAACGTTCTCAGCACTACAATTTATCGAAAAGCGGGGGTAATGTAAAATCCATATGCTTTATAAAGTCTATAATAAGTTATAGCCACATAGTAGTTGGTTTGTGATACTAGTAATAGTAAATAGTGGAAAAATAGTAAAAAAGTAAATAAATAGTAACAATATTTTTATTTTATTTTTTGTATTAATCACCTAAATACCTGCTATTTTTGTAATTGTATGATGTGTTCTCTGTCATATCAGTATTATCTAAATATTTTACCTCTTGTTATTCGTTTCCTAATTCATCTCTTATTCATCATATCTTTTCATCGAGATCATCAGATCGTCTATTTTGTCATTTACCGAATGTTTTGTCGTTCCACTGTTGAACATCTGCCTCCTCTCAGGATGAGAAAAGTTAAGGTCCTAATCTGCTACCCTGGCCAAATGTTGCAGAAGTAAATAGCCGTACAGGTTCTCATATTCCAATTAATTACTGAATTAATACATAATTGGAATCAAAAGTCACTTACTTAATTTAACTAGTAAATTTTTACCGACATATGAAACGTTAAAAAATGTAATTTTTCGATTGTATTCTTTAATAGAAATGGCAATCTGTTACTCGATACGACATTTATTTATCACTTTCAAAGAAAATTACACTAGCAATTCCCTATATGAACAAGCGGTGAAAATCAAATGGGCTACGTTCGGGTTTGTCGTAAATAACTTTCCGCTGTATCTCGCGGTAATCACTTAAGCCAAACGCCGCCGCCCCGAAACCTATGAAATATTCAAATGAACTGTGCCCGCGGCCTCGCTATCACATTACGCCATTTCGCTCGCAGGTTCACGGGTTTATACTTTTCTCTCTCGTTTTTTTTTGGAGATAGTACATTTTCGTCGATGGCTTAATCGAACCCATTTTTGATACGTGACGCTGAATGGCGAAACTGATCGAACGATTAATCTGGGGGTTTTAATTCGCGTTCCGAAACAAAAAAACGGTTACCCGGATCTTCTGAATGCATTGTTATTGTTTGAGTATTACTGTGTTCATGTATCACTCGTACAAATCTATATAACTGATGACACTACTATTTTTTTCATTTAAATAAAAATGTTTTGAAGTATTCAAACAAAATCTACATTTTCGGTTTTCGCTTTTATATTACGAAATTTAGCTTCTAGCTTCAGATAGTTTATACATATTTTTTAAGTAGCATAACAGTACGGATTTTTAAATAGGCTAACGAATATAAACAACGTGGTTGGTAGATGCAACATGCTGGATGTATAGACGGTTCATTGTTTGGTTACATGCTAGTTGTTCAATGGTTTGGTTAGGCCTGAGGTGAGATTGAGGTCAAACGCGAGTACATGACTATTGTGAAAATGCGATGTGTAGGTACCTTGCAACAACGTTTTTACCTTAACTGTAACATTACTGAAACATAGAATCCTGGTACTATCCAATCGCTGCCAATTTTTAGTGATGTGCTAAAAAATTTAATTTCGAAACAGCTACACTATCAGAGATAATTGTTGATTTTTAATCTCAATTTCCTGACGAAATATTGTAAATACATATAAAATGTACATGGAAACAGGCACGGTGTACCAATCCTGGATGATAACAGGTGTCGCTTTTTAATCTAATTGTACGGATTCAAAGAAATTTTGCAGATTGAGTTAGCTGTGTGTGGGTGGAACGCTTTATCAAAAGACGTGGCAAAATTGGCTTACTTCCCAAACACACGGAACGCACGTAACATACGTCTTGCATAATAGATACACAGCTTAAAGCAGCTGTAAGCGAGATCGGTCGATTCTGGAATGTTCGTGACATACTCTTTCTTTGAAATTTTTTTGTCACCGGTATTAAGCGTTTTTTGGAACTAAGTCACTTGTTTCAATGAATAGTGCATACTCGTATATTAATTATGAGAGCTGAGTTTTCAGTTGAAGTGTAAGATATTAGTTCTATGAGCGATGCTTTACTAAATCAATGTTATTACGTATAATATTCTTACAATTAATATAGTATTAATTTATCATTGAAATGTATGTCACGTGGGAATTTATGGACACATAGAACACTTTTGATCTTTGGCATGATTTAATTCTTCATAAGATATGACGAAAGTTACTTACCCAATACAGCAAATTTAAACAAGTCCCTTAGGGAGCCATAGTTATAGTAAAATACGGTGACATGTACAAATTTTAGGTCGTTACGGTACGCCTAGATCAGCGTACCGCTGTTTCTATCCTAAAGCAAATTTAATTATAATGATTTGTGTTTCTATCTGAAGGGTGTAGTTGTTGGTCCACATGCATACTAGCGATGACCATCTGTCTTTTGGAGTGGTGACGAGTCTGCGGTTAAACTTGAATAGGACGGATACTAGTTAATACTAATTGTATCTGCATTTCATCTTACGGATGCTAACTAGTACTCATTGTAAATTTTGTTTTATTATAGTCTTATCGACGGCTGTTAGCTAATAATAAATGTTAATACATTCTCTACTACTAGCGTATCTACCACTAATGAGCGGTAATTCAGTTAAATTGGCTGACATTTAATATGTCCTATTTTATTATGTGTAATCTATGTGTCCTATTTTCACATGTTTGAGTGGCGTAGGTTGTAGAAACTCTGGTTGGTAGCGGCTATTCGTGATACTGCTGTTTGTTGCCGATTTGTTCACATAAAAAATAACATTAAAACTGGGGTCACACAAAGAAGTATTGAATTCAATATTTAATACCAAAAATATATTTTGACAAGTTAAAAAATCCGTGTAAATGTTAATGAATACGTTCCAAAAGGACACAATCTTATCTAATGTAAATTCTATTATACCTATCAATAGACGACAAAACGCCTACGAACATTTCTCGGCAAGAAATTCACATGTGAACAAAATAATCTTACCTTTTTAAAAAAAAATTGTACTGTTGTATCATGTTCTGTTAATTACCGCCATGCCCGTAATATTGCAACACAAATAATAAAAGGTTGGCGGGTTCTGCGCGACTTAAATGTTCACATAGGATTTGTTTTTAACTCGCTGTGTCATAGACGCTTGTATTTATCTTCTGACTTGCGTGTTTGTTCAAAAGGAAGATTCTGAGAAATCTCTAAACCACTTACTCGTCAACTAGAATCAAGGCTACACGTGTTCTTTTGAAACATGATATGACTCATGATATTGTAAATAAAAGGCTGCTGAAATTTGTAAGGGCGACGTGAAAGGCTATTTATTATACTACAAATTGTGGTTCCATGATGTAGAATAAACTGATTCGTATAACTACCATATATCATTCTCTTGTTTTCTTTTTTTTAAATAAGCTTCTTCGAGCAAAGGTTGTCTGGAAGAGATCGCTCTTTCAACGATAAGACCGCCTTTTGTTCTTACTCAATTTTGGTACTCGTATACAATATACTTTGTATTGTATTCGGATTTGTTTATTGAGTAAACTAATGTTTCATACATTCTAAATTCAAATTGAGTAGCCGTATCATGGATTTAAGCGTAAATGGTTAGTCAGAAGAACGGGCTAAGATTCAGATTTTCTAGTGTCCACATATTTACTGAAAGCGTTGTGATAAAAATATATAATAATAATATATATGAAAGGAGACCCATATTTCAACAGTGGAATGATAAAGGGCTCGATGATTATTTTATTTTTTATTTTTCTAGTTGAATTGCTTATAGAGGTGCAATAGAAATTATATTGCTGCACATGTATCTTTTACTGCTTTGCTCTGCTTGTCCAGTTATTTTGTGACATCAGGATTTTATAGCTCTTCTTCATCAATGAGATTTGCGATTTGATCGATGGGAGGCCTGATTACAATGCTAGTGGATAGTGTTATTTCAGTGTCTAATTAGCGGCATTTTTTTTGTATTACCTTTAAATACTTTGTTCTTTGTAACCAATTATCTATTTCACGAACACTGCCTATACATACTTTATCTACTGCCATTAACTTGTCCCAGATGGTCCCATCTGCGTGGGATATAAATATCTCTCCGTGACTTGTTCATTAATCAACGTACTCTTTCCCCATTGCGGGACACCGCACGATCCCCGACCATCTTGATACTGTGGATTTCCTTAGATATTGCTTTGTTAAAATGAATATCAAATTTTCTTCGAGTAATTAGGTACTCTCTGTCTGCTTCGCAATGGAATACGGCGTGATGACATAATAATAGAAAAAACGTTAAACTAACCAGTGATATACAAAGTGAATAGAGTCAATAAATCAGTTATGCTATTGTATGAATATAAAATTAGGAACGGTTCTTTAGTCACATTGGAAACACTAACATTGAAGCTCTCGCGTATTTTGTTAAGAATTTAATTTTTTGATGAAAAAAATGGATTGTTTTACATACAAAAGAAAGGCAGTTGGATTATTCCTTCATAAATCTATCCGAATATTTGCTGTTCAGAATCATAAACGGCATAAAAATATTGAATTTATGAAATTGAATGAAAACATATCAACACGCCTATAATCCCTAAAGAAGTAGGTGGAAGAGTGTAGTACGTTCCTAATTATGCAGTCGGTGGTTAGCCTATTGCCATGCACCGGGCACAAATCCAGAATCTGAGCAACGCGCAACGGCTAGAAATTACGGCGTCAAAAATTCAATAGTAAGCGACTTCCCCGGATCGAACCTAGGACCTCTCGATCCGCAGTCGTGCTTGTAAACACTCGAGCAACGGGGCAGTAATTTATTTACTAAGACATTTCCTGATACTTGAGGTATAGATTGTATGTAACTAACATTTGATCTGTAGCTATATGGCTAGGCAATTGTCACCCTAATGACGCATCGAAATCTGTCTCATTGCTCTACCGACTTTAAGGGTAAATTTCCACTAGGCTAAACATTTCGCGTATTTACAACTAGAGTGTAACATCTGAAAAACACTATTTCGCGTCGGTCAAAGTATTATTGGGTTTTTTGAACCTGAAGTTTCCAGTTGCACCCTGAAGTTAGAATTTCTGCTCAGTGTACGACAATGAGCTCACCTTCTAATCCGTGAGATTTATAATATAACTAGCTAAGCCCCGCGGTTGGACCCGCGCTAATTAGAGAACAATCTATTAAAAAACTATTTTAAGAACATCACGCTATGATCACCAAGAGTAAATATAGTAAAGTATTTTGGCTATAATGGCTTATACATAAGATAATAGATATGTACTGTGGCAGACTTTTTTGTAGGACTATTTAAGATAAACATTTCCGTCACACATTACACATGTGTAACTCTAGCGGTTTTGGCAGCGTACGCCAGAATAACTCGCAGATGATAGATTTTTTCCTACTTACTTGATATTTTAGACGATTCACACAATAACTTTATAAATTGTAGCCTATGTGTTATTCTGATATATAAGCCATATTATTGTAAAGTGTTATTAAAATCCATTCCGTAGTTTTTACTTGAAAGAGTCACAAACATCCATCCATACTTACAAACTTTCGCGTTTATAATATTAATAAGATTGGTGAATAGTGGGAGTACCACTTCAATATTTAGGGGATCGTTGATCTTAAATTTAATGAAATCATTGTAATTTCTAATAACAATAATTTCTAGATATAGTAATTACATTCAGAAATAAAACATGATGTGACCAATACAAATAGTCATTGCATGTTGGTTCTTAGTTGCGAATTTATAATAAAGTTTTTCAACGAACTCTCGCTTATAAAGTAGGTAGGGGGAAGGCTCCGAATGGTCTTCTTTTAATTTATAACGCCGGGCTTTTGACGCTGACACAAGGCACAAGCGATTTTTGAAAAAGTAGTGCGTTTTAGTAACTGCGTGAAATACTTCAGTTACTGCCATGCTATAATTAACGTTCGTGTGATGATATCATACATAACTAGTATTAAATAGTCACGCCAGGAATGCGGTAGGTACAGATCAGTATTAAAATTGTAATACTGTTTTATAAAGTAAATACGGTTTATCTTTAATTAGTAAATTATTCCCAATTATTTTATATCATTGAAGTAGATACTATACTCTACACCTCACTTTGAATCTGGGAATATTGCTATAATCTCAATATGACTTAAATTTCAATGTTAAGTGAGTGAACGGTGCATAATCTAGTATATTAACTATGTGCTGGTAATATTGAGAATATTCAGGCACGAGATGTGTTAAGAGAATATTAAGTTAATGTATTAACGATTACAATAATATACGATCTTAGTAATACATTGCGTATGTTGATGCAAGTACTGGTGCAGGTGCAGGTGCTGACGGAGAGGCCAAGGCTGTCCTATCTTGACCAAATAGGTCGGATATTGGTTGATGGAGGAGTCAGAAATTTTCAAAACCAGTATTCGTGTATGTAGAGAGTAATGTATACCATACCACGTGCATGACATTATTCAGCTTGAATTGAAGTATTACCAAGAATATAAGAATCTTCGTTAATTGTAGTTCAAATAAAAAGAAATCTGGGAGGGCAATCAGAAATCGCTAAAACGGGCGTCCGTGTATTAAGAGAGTGGTAAGTGTAGGAGAAGCGCGTTAGTCTGTAAGGCATTTGGCAATAAGTGCACCCTGCCTACCCTGTAATAGACCTGCGTGACTTCATAATAATAATAACAATTGCAATATTATATACGATTGTGTAATAAATTTAATTTCTCGTACCTGTAAACATTGTTTTTGACCTTGGAAGCCTAACGAGGTTAAAATAAAGAGCTGAAAATTTAATTAAGCTGCCCCAAATATAAGAAAAGTCGAAAGAAACATTAATGAACACAAGTAACCGCTTGTTTTTCTCTCCTCACTTACAACCTTTTAATTTAGATGCAATAATGAAACACCCGATTTTCCACTAAAGCCGCCCGCTCGCTTTAATGTATCTTTTCACATTTAGAATATAACATCTTTTTAATTAAACATTCATATTTCCTTTGATTAAAAAAGCGGGTCCTCAAGCAAGCTGAATAGAATGCAGCAAGACGCGCCGTCATCGTTTTACACTGCATACTGAGTGCAGCGACGTAATTTAATTAATTTGAACCTTGTTCGTTTCAGTTGAAGCGTTTCTCACTATTAATAATAATAAAAAATGCAACTGCCCTTAAATTCCTCTAAGCAAATATGTTGTATTGGAATTATTTAAATAGTGTAACTAATGAATAAGTGGTTGTGGACGTACTCAGCTAGGTTCTTTAAAAACCAAGCCCATTCGTGTAATGGTGAAGGGATTTGTTTTTCATTAGCACATTTTTTATCACGCGTTGACATTATTTATAACGTTCCACTGTTGCTCGCGGATCTCGTTTCAGAATGGTTATCGTAATAGGCTGCCACGCTGGCCAAATGAGGGTTGGTAGAATGCACACGCCTTAGGAATTATCTTAATCATAAGGCGTGTATTTTTGTAAAGAAGTGCACGCCGGTAAATGAACCTGGGATCTCGGGATCTACTGTGAGGAGAAAAACGCTGAATTTTAAACAACTAGGTTATTACTGCTATTAATTAAAGCCTAATGTAGCGTAAGGTTTCAGTAAAATTTAATTAGCAAGATGGAGTACCGGCAGTTTTAATTAGTTTTATGTGGTTTTCAACAGTGGCAATGAACGTGATGGTTGAAAATTATAAACTAAAATAACTAGCATAATCCAAGAAAATGATTACCATAATCTTTCAAAATGATATTCAGGATCTATTGTGTAATATTTTTCTCTACCCGGAGAGCGTTCGAACATCCGGAAGGGAAGGGAGTGTTTTCTTTCCATTCCAGAAGAAGAGTCTACCGTTGGCGTACGTTTATCAGCATTTTAAATGACTAGAGCGCTAACTAAAAGTGTGCATGAAACAAAGTTCAGTTGAAATTACACGCGGTTGCTAAATAAATAATTACTTTTCATTTTTTTATGTTCTGTTTTCGTCACTTTATGCTTAGCCTTTTATTTGGTGAGATCGCATTCTTTGTGTATTTTTAGAATTTCACAGGAGATACATATACATAAAAATCAAACACAATAAAATCTAAATAATCTCTAATTGATTGCTCTGAATGATTTAATAACAAACAATGATATATACTTAATATACATACAATAATTAATATAATGTAGATGGTATTTGCTTCACAGTCTTACATGGATGTAAGTTTAAGCGAAAATAAAATATTAGTTACTGAAACTTCGCCCTTATGTCCGTAGTATCTCTAATGTCTCTTTAGGGAAAATGGGATACTAAGCATATTTTATGGTTATAGTTCTAGGAGAAGTGGGGCGATTTTTATTGCATGTAAAACGAGGAGGCAATCTGCATATAAAACTTACTGCCTTTTAAATAAATAATCATTTTATAGCTACTTGTAAATCGTTGAAAATTTCAGTACAAGATAATTGTTTTCTATTTAAAATTATACCTTAATACTCTTTCACTTAACAGCTTTGAAAACGCATCATAAACGTTATTTTTCATCGTTTCCATGTTTCTAGCACATATCTGTTCAGATAAAACCACAATAAAAATGGCTAAAACGACATTATCCCATCTTCTTCTTCCATGGGAGAAGTTGGCAATTATTGCGTTGTTGACATTAAAATTGCTTTTTCTATTAAAATTCTAATTCAATAGTGTTCGACCCGGGATTCGAATCCAGGCTCTCTCG
>DWJK01002605.1:0-14345 GCA_018248815.1 Croniades pieria auraria
AATCGACCCATTTGTCATTCCACTGTTGGAAAATGGGTCTCCTCTCATATTGAGAGTGTTAAGGCCATTAGTCTGCCACGTTGGTCAAATGCAGTTTGGCAGACTTCACACACCTTAGTTTTTTTTTATAAATTCTAGGGTGTGCAGGTTTCCTGCTAGTGATATTTAAGTGATATTTAAATTTAAAACGCATTTTTGTAAAGAGGTGCGCGCCATGTATTTAAACCCAGCACACTCGGAGTGAGAGGCTGACTTTCTTAACCACTAGGCTATAACTGCTTGCCACTTGACTGTATTAAAGACATGCATTAAATAATATTTTATTAAAACAACGTTAGAACTCGTAAGAACGGTTAAAGTTTCTCTCTTTACAATCATACCTACTTAGATTAACACTTTTGCTCCGTGTAACTCTGCCTACAGTCTGGTTATTCATTAAATCAAATAAATTATCGTAATACACTTAGTCAATTATACATATTTTTTTATCCTTTTACCGCCTCGAAATACAGTCTTTGCTGAGCCTGTAGATGGCGGTAATTACATTATTGTTTAAGTTCACTGCAACTACCCAGCATTTAACTTAATCAACACCACCAGACCACTTACAACCGACACTAGAACTGAAGCATTGGGCGTGGCCACTGCCCATCCCATTGGACCCCATAAAGCAGGGCGCGTGGCGTCCCAACCCACAGTGCGTACGAAACAGGCGCGGGAGCACCGTGCTACAGTCAACTCTAGTCATGGACAAGTTATCTATAATTCCATAATCTAGTCGTAGATATCTACTTTTAAATTAATTTTGTGGTGTGTGGTTTTAAATATTCATTGTGTACATCATAGGATAATTGCTATAATACCTGTACTCGTCACGTGTTTAGATCTTTTACAGTAATACGATACACGTAAGTACCTTTTTTTAAGTAAAATTTTTTTTAAACTAACCATTTTGACTGCCTCGTTGATCGAATGGTTGCAAGCGCGACTGCTAATCAAGAGGTGCTATGTTCGATACCCGGGTCAAATACTATTGGATTTTCCTAGTGTTAATGTCTAGTAGTAGTTTGAAGTCTGGATCTGTGCCCAGTAATGCAATAGACTCACCCCCTATTCTATGTGGGAACCTCTGGCTACCCCACCGGGAAAATAGAGGCGTGATATGTTATTTACCTTTTAATCTCATCTTTTATACTTCCACCAATCCATTCAACTCAATCCAAAAATCCAGTACATCCATTCCAATCACCCATTTCATTATTCCACTGTTGGTGACATGTCTGCTCTTCGAATAAGCAGGTAAAAGGCCAACACGTCGGCCCAGTGCGGATTGGCAAACTTCACACAGAGAATATTAGGACACGGCTTGCACTGCGGCGTGTATGCTGTTCTCGTGTTTGCATAGCAGTGTCTAGCAGATAGTTTATTAATACATATTATGTCTTTATCTACTAATTTTAGTCTGCGCATTGGTTAGTTTTGTAGTTATACTATTAGCGCTATTTTACTACAACTTTTTTTGAGAATGTAGCTGTAGCGTAGTGGTTTAAATTGAAGTTTTCTCTCAGACGGTTTTAGGTTCGAAACTTAGCGCGCAGCTCTTTCTTCATAAAATTATCAATGTCGAGATGGAGTATCACTTGCTGTAACCGGTAAAAGAGAACACTCGGTCGCTGTCTGATGTTGCTTAACTTTAGGAAGTATTTGTTGTCGACACAATAAGAACATTTCTATTTTTGTTTCGTTAGTCTCATATCAAAATAACACACTTTTTAATTGAAATAAGAAAACTCGTTTGTAATTGAATCGACATAAATAAGAAGAAAAAATTAAGTTCCAATAATAAATGATTATTAATGACGACTTTAATGAACGTATAATATTTAAAAGAAGTTTGTCGCGATCTTAACAGGTGGAAATCCTTAGTCTCAGCCAACGTGTCTTCAAAATAGATTAAAAAAATATGTATACTTAAGAAGAAAAAATTACTTGTAACTTGACAATAGCTTTTATGGAAGTACAACGGAATTTTATAAAACAAACTCGCACGTGCGCGCCGCCTTTTAGATATATTAAATATATACCTAATTAAAACGTAGCATCACATCTGTAATCTCCGAAGGGGTAGGCAAAGGAGTGTAATACACTCCCACGTTTCAACAGTTACGTTTACGTCCCATGGAATAGGTGGTGAGCCTGTTGCTACACTTCGGGCACAGATCCAGATGCCGAGTCACTACTAGAAATTCTATATTAAATTAAACAAATATCTATACCTAATTAAATGATACATATAGTGTGCTATCTAACTCGTGATTAAATACCACATTTGATTAAATACCTTTAAATTGTTTTAATAAGTACATCATAATCTACTGAATATCGCACAAACAATATGAATACGTAAAGCAATGCAATAATATATTGGGATACATTTAAACATGGCGTTCGATCCTAACCTAAGCAGAACAAACAAATACGTTAGAAAATGCCTAAAAGAATATTCTACAATACATAATTCCACAGACAATGTTATATTACAATTACGTCAAAATAAATCCACTCCTGAACACACACCGTTAACTAACATCTAAAATTATTGAGCTTATTACTTTATTGAGCTCTTTACTTTTAAATACATGGGCACATTCGACCTCCGTACATTGTAAGTTAGAAGACTTTCAGCGTTTGTTTCTGTAACAAACGAGCTGTGCACCAACTGGTAGTCTGAAGAAGTATGAATTGCTGTTGCCGCTCGCAAACTGCTATTCACAGACACCGTCTCTGATCCTAACATTGTGTTTATTTAGTTGTTGTCTAATGTGACCGGGACTACTAAATGACGTATTAGTTTGGGTACCATCCAGGACAAATATTTATTTAATGAACAACAGTGTTTGTTCTGTACTCCCAATAGTTCTCCATAGTGTACTCTAAGTCGTGTATAGTCAGCTAATCTGCACTTGGTCAAATAGTAATCGACAATGGTTTTAAAATTCCTGATTCTGCTAGGAGACCCGTGTCCTATATTCGAAAAAATCGAAAATGGTTTTAAAATTCCTGATTCTGCTAGGAGACCCGTGTCCAATATTCGAAAAAATCGAAAATGGTTTTAAAATTCCTGATTCTGCTAGGAGACCTGTGTCCAATATTCGAAAAATATACGGGTGATGATGATGATTTATTAAAATATTCGTACGCCCATAAGCAGAAGTACGGCTTTAACGGAACCTAGTTATAGATAAAACAAAAACATCTCATGTCTTAGCATGCGGTCTCCTGATATCTATGATAATGCAATGACTTTTTCTAATTTTACATTGAAATGAGCTTCACTAGCGACATCGAACACGTGCGCGTCGCGTGCCGCTCCCAAGTGGTCCCGCCCACGCTATCTAACTAAACTAGTGCTCACACATCTAATATTAACGTGTTACATACCCATAATACAAGATACCTGCTTCATATATCTTACAAAACACAATCGCTCGTGAAGATCTTTATATACATCCTGCAATTCGCATTGCAACTCTGATAATGGTGAAAATGTGTGAAGGAAAATTAGACGAGATTAAAGAAGGAATGTTCCTTTTAAACGTTGTTTAAAACAAACAATAACAATATAAATATTCTATTATATAAATATTTATAAGCGCCAAATGGGCACGTGTATCTCGCGTGCCTTGGACAGCGCAGGTGGTCACCCCCGGCCACCCTTCCCTTACCTATTAGACCATGACCACTTCTTTACGGCTTATACAAAACAAAACATTTTTGTATTCAATTAAGATTGCTCATACAAAGCTTGTTATTATATAAAAATGTAATTACAACGTGAAATATTGAGAAATAACTTGTTTCATAAATAATTATAATATATATTACTGCACCAAATCAGAAAAGTATATAATAATGACATATGGGACTTTACTCTGTGAAAGCCTGTGTAGGACAATACACAATATTCAGAAAGGAATTTCTGAATTCACACTCTAACACGGCAGCAAACATGACATCCAATTTTATAATCTTTACCAAAAATTAAATATGGAACACAAACTCTATGTTTCAAGGAATTAATTCATAATCACTGAACTAAATTACAATAATGTTTAATTTAACACTGTTTTTAAGTTCTAAATGAGCTTATAAACGAATATTAACACTACATTAAACTGTCCTTGCACAAATGGTTGCAACAAAAAACCATTCAGAGTTAATTAAAACAACACATTTTTAACAAATCCAAAAATCAAGAAATTAACTTTCGGACACCCTCAACCGGAAATCACACACCGGAAATGGGAAGTGATAAAGTTCAACTGACTTTCCGTAACGTGTCGGTCACGCGAACTTTGTGTAGAACGTGGTGAGGAGTACGCGGCAATTATCCTAAATCAAACATTAATCAAAGTCAACACAAATTATTGTGACCAATAATATTTTAGATTCTATTATTACATTCGGGTTTTATTTTTATACAGCTTTCATCATCTTAAAATAGTATTTCGATTGTAATGCGTGAATTAATCTACATAATATGTGAAGTTATATGTATCTTGTGTACAATACCCTTTCTGCACGTAGAGCATTCTTATAACATGTCTCATTCATATCTACTAAAACTGGCAGAGGCTTAGCGATCTGTTATAGAAAATATTTAAATCTAATTGAATGCCTCTTAGTATTTCAATTAAGCCAACCATCATTATTTACGAGATTTATCGATTATTCCCAATGAAGTCAACGATAAAGCAATGCGCTCCCGAAATAGGCGAAAAGCTTTTGAATGCGCCTTATAAACAAGTGATATACAAAAAGTATCAGTTATACGTCTTTTATTCAAGGATGTTGCCAGCCGAGTTTTAAAATTCTACTCAGATATTGAACTCTGTAGTGGAACGCTGTACAAGGGCAACAATTGTACGATTCCGTTCTTTTCAATTCTCAACAATAATTTTCTTTATTTCCAGGTCCACAAAAATGTATACGATGGATTTTGAAGATTACTGCGAATTCAATGACAGCATCTGCAGCACTGACTCTGGTTTTGACAAATCCTATGTAGACACCTTAGCGACTCCGACTTCGGCACAAAATACTCCTTTCAAACACAATACTTCGGACTTAGGCATATCAGTTACACCTATTAAAGACAGTAATGTACGAAGAAAATTATTTGCCGAGAGTTTCGAATATTCATTCCAAGAAACAGACCAAGGTATGAAAAGTTTTGAAAACGATTTAAGTATTACAGAAAATACATCAACACCTATGAAAAATAAAGAAAAGAAAACCAAAGATACAAACAAGCCGAAAAGGAAATATGCTAATGGAAAGAATAGAGTAACTAGATGCAAAAGTCCTACACAGATTTTGAAAATTAAGAGAAACAGAAGAATGAAAGCCAACGACAGAGAGAGAAACAGAATGCATATGTTAAATGAAGCCTTAGATAGGCTTCGATGCGTATTGCCTACGTTCCCTGAGGACACCAAATTGACGAAGATAGAGACTTTAAGATTTGCCCACAATTATATTTTTGCCCTGAGTCAGACATTAGAATCATTGGACAGTATGGACTCGGATCAAGTACCGTCTGAAGGATTTAGTGTCAACTTTGAAAAACTTCAAAATTACTCTCTTACCGGTGAGAAAATAAATAAGGACGCATTCAGAGAAATATTTCTCCTACCTAACAAGACTGATGAATGTAATTCTGACGGTAGTTACAGAAACTTTCAAGGGTTTAGCAAACCTTTTCCAAATGGATCCAATTACCTGCAAACCTCCGAAGGCGTATTAATTAACGTAGGAAATGTTACGGTGTCTGTTAATAATAAAGGCGGCAATTGTATAACGTCAACAACAGGCAGCGGATTCTTTACAAATCCATCAAGTTACGGAGACGACATGTATCAACAAAATTACTATAATCAAAGACCTTACGAAGCCTGTAATAATTTTAATAATAATTATGAATCGAATATTCCTATTGTCACAGAAGGTTATTTTAATCAGAAGAATTATGAAATATTCAAAAATGCCTTTGAAACTGCTACTAAGAGTCGGAGACAGCCGAAACCAGAGAACTATTCTGCCAGTTACACTAATTATACGAATGTTAATTATAACGAGAGATACAATTATAATACTGAAACGAGTTACCCTCAAAGTAATTTTTATTACAATGACCAAAGATATAGAGAGTACTATAAAAACCAACAAATATTAAATGCACAAATTTGATATTATGTGTAATAAATTCTAGTCATATTAAAAAAGTATCTCGGCAAATTCCTGTATAATATTTATTTTAAGAATTATAACAGACAATAATGTCAAAATTTAATGTGCCGTTAGGTTAAAAAAAAAACAAAGATTTATTATTTGTAGTCATATTATCTAGTCATAATTTTATGAAAAATATATAATAAAATATATTTTTATTTTCTGTATTCACAATGTTTATTTTGATTCCTTATAGAAACAACAATTAAAAGCTATTAACTAAGACAGACCTCATAACAATCAAATGAAAACAAGGAATTATAACAAAAGCAGCATTATTTAACAATTACATTGTCTTATACTTAAAAAATATAATCTTGAATTATCGCTAGACGACTAACAACGTGTGACGCACAGAAATAAAAAATAATTGTAGTAAAACAAAAAGGTTTAAAATTCTAAAGTAGCTGTGATTTCAGTAATTTCATGTCCATTTCCAGATTCAGTTGAACAGTGAAAAAGACCTCATGCTTGATTCAACGCCTTGTAATATACAAGCACCATGAATATAAATCAAATTGGAACAATGCTCGTTAAAGAGCGAAAAGTTGTGAATAGTAGCGCACCCCTGCGCAAGCGCATTGTTCGAAATGTGCTCCCATTACTGTTCCTCCTTTGTAAGAATGATATACAATTTTACTCTTAACGCCGATGTACTAAAGGCGATTGTGGCCGAAAAGATTTTTTTATTAGCACGAACTCCCGTTGGGTCGTGTTACGTTAAATGTTTGCTTTGGAAATTCGTTACGGCCTATTTTGGTATTTTGGTATTTGCTCCATGAATTTGAACATGTCAGAAAAGGAATTCGTATGATGAAGGTATTGTGTCATTGAAACTGAACAATAGTATTATAATGCCGCCCCTATGTAGCGTCAAACAGTTTCAATGTAGCTATACCAGTAACATTTATTTCTTAAACTATCATTTTTGAACTACGCACATTTAAACTAAAGTGAAATTTATCCTCGGTAGCAAGTCTCGAATTGGTTTATGATAGCATTCTTACTTATGTAGTGTTATACAAAATTGGGTTGAGTCAAAACGCATGAGTATATTTATTTTTTGATACTACCTATTTACATCTATATAATAATGCACTGTTATCGTTTGGGTCCATTTTAACTATCGCAAGTGTTTCGTTGTAAATCTTTTCTATTCTTCCGAGATTTTTGGACTTAATTCTTCTTTAACTCTTATATTTATCCTGCTATATATCTTAAAGTCTTCTTTTAAACACCGTCAAATGTTTTACTTTTTTCTCTAACATTTTGTTCTACGTCTAATTTACATACATAGAAAAGTATTTTTTACACATCACACAAATCTGAAAATAGATCAGCAAAATTTGTCACAGCTGCAAATATAATTGTTAGGTTCCCGACAGGAAATTGGTTTCCCAAAATGGTGCACTGCGTTATTAGAACGAATTTGTGACCTTCATTTGTTTCGTAAAAGCATCAATTTATTTATATTAAAAAAAACTAAAGGAGAGCGTAGAACAAGGATTGGATGAAGTAACGAAGGAAGTAGAAGTGAAAGATAAAGATGCTACAAGGAATATTAAGATTAATAATGGAATTTAAAAGGGTTTGTAGCGTGAGATGAACTATAGTTTATATATCTTCGTTGTGCTAAATTTACTTCATAACAAAAAGAAATTACTTTTTAGATAAATTTTGAACTGCTGAAAATACCTTGTTTTGTTTTCTATAAAGCGGATTCAGTACAAATGCTTTACCAATAATAACACGTCATGTAATACTTTAATAATAAACTATTAATGCAAAAACTTTTGGTTTCTTTGCGACCTTCTGATCTCAGTCGAACTCAGTTCTTAGGAATTGCTCGTACTTATTGCAAACTGTAAATTTATTATTCATAGAAATATCCTCAACACCATTAGGAGTTTAGTTAACGGTCTTGCGCGGAAATGAAATCCCCACAAATTAGTAGCCGAATACTAAACGTCATACTTAGCATTATCTCCCCATGAATCTACGTCATTTATTTCCCTGACAATACAGCTAACCGCTAATTCTACGGGGTATTGGGATAAATCCATTTGTCCCCCTCAGAAATCCATGTTACTATTCATTATTAAATATTGATTTTACTAACAAGAAATGTAGTTTGTGGAATATGTTAAGGCTAACTGCAGCTTCTGTTGGGTTTCATTTTCTTTTGCTCCTCCGTATTTATATGGTTAGAGTAAATTGTTTAATTCGTAACTTTAATTTCATACTTCTCTTATGTAACATCATTAATTATATTTATTTTTTATAAACCTTAACCAGAAATGACAATCAAATACATGGCTTTACGTTCTTTGTAACAGTGGAACTAATTATTAAAAACAAAACAGTATATATTTGTTTATTCATAGTCCTGCGGCTATTATATTCTGTTGCATTCGATTCCATCTGCTATATTTACTGACTCTTCATAGCAAACAGGAACAGGAAATCAAATATAACCACATGCTTGATGTTACACGAATGTTAACTGGCCCTGGGCTAATTATCTCTCGGTCCGTCGGCTCTGTGTGTTCGAATTTTAAATTCACTGCCCGCGGCTCGGTTTGTTTAGTTAAACCAATATTTGATTCGTTTTTTAATGGAGTAGCCAAGGGTGCGCCTCGGGTTACTTGAACATTCATTAGTGTATTAATTCACCAGGAGAATTAAAGTAAAGTGAAATATTTTGCTTGCCAAGCATTCAACGCTTTAACTTTTATGGGCTAAATTTCACGTTAATTATATATATTTTGGTAATCTATCCAAATTTAAAATTCGCTGGTTTCGCAACAGAAAAAACATTTATTGTAGAAAAGTCTGTAAATACAGATCAACGGTGGTTTTTGTTAGCTTTCGACGAATTAACTTTACGTAGTTAGCTTTAAACAAAATATATAATCCAATTCCCTAAGACTTCCACTAATTAATGTAGTAAATACAGGGTATTTATATTATATTCTATTATTTTATAAATGATTAATATAATGATTGTGAATGATGAAAGCAGAAACATGTCAGGTATGTATATAAATATATTCAGGTGTGTAAATAAATATATTTAGCCTATCGCGATTCATGTCTACCCTGCAAAGAACCTGGCGTAAGGATAGAATTTTAATAATAATAGTAATAGTAACAAAATAAGTTATATCTAATAAATTTTATTACTCTCTAATTTTGTGCAAAACCCAATTTCTATAGTCCTATGGACCGTTACCATTGTAGTAAATTTGAACATCCTTAGTAAAATGTAGCTTCTATGAGTATCAAAATAAAATTGATTATTTATATTTTTAACCCTCACGTAATAAAATCTGTTCACTAATACTGAAAGATGAATCGATCGGGCCACAAATTACCTCGACATACGACGGGATATATTTACTTTTATCATTGTAGAGACACTTTAGTGTATTACTAACCTTTTTGTTTCCAATATAAAGTTTAAAATGCAATGGTATGCGTTTAAATATTTCTAATAACACGTCCAGCACAAGAAGATCTTTGTATTTGGTATTTAAAAGATTACTCTTTTTTCAGAATAATCAATTCTTTACCTCTTTCTGTCGTAGCAGGCTTGTATTCATAGAAGATTAAGACATCTGACAGTTATTTTGAGTGAAGAAGATTGAGTCAATATGGGACTTTGCAAGACTATTAGCTTCTTCTCTAACATGAAAAATATTAATATATACAAAATTTGTAATTCTGTACTCGTAGAATGTACTTATGACCGAGGTCAATTTATACTGGCAACCTCCCAAACTAGGGGAAAATTGATGTTTGTCGCTGTGCAAATATATGTTATAAATAATTTGCAACACCACGATATATTTATTTATGTGAAATCGATTTATTCATACTGCGATATTTACCATGGTTTCATTGTTCACGTCGCAAAATGTGATAGTCATAGGTTTGAAGTGAGATCAGGTAAAATACTAATTAAACATTATATTAAAAATTATCCCGTGAAATTTCCCGTGCAACTATCTAATTCTAAACTAGGCAGAATCCTGCTACGGTAACCAGATAGTTAGTAAAAAGTAAGTACAGTTATCTAAATACATCCTTATACAAATTTTACGCCAACACAGAACAGACACATGAGGAAGATGCTTATCCTTGTTGGACAGCTCCCGGTTGAGTAGTCACTGAACTAAGTAGCCGACCTTACATCATTTCGTTTCATAGAGCGTGCCAAGCGTATCTATCAAATATGTTTAAAACATATTGTATAGAAAATTGTTAATGTACTAGGATTATTTCTTCTCCTTTATCAACGAAATGATTCTACGGGGTAAGTTTAAAAAATAAATATATTCAAAAGCCACCTTTATGACTGGTATACATAAGAACCAATATTATTAACAACAATCATAGTGGTAACAAAACAATAACTGCAGCAATGTTTATACTCCTTTCGACCGAAAACACTTCAAGCCTACACAACTGACTAAACGCAATTGGCTCAGCAATACTTTGAACCCTATGACAATGTAATAAGAACTACAGAAAAATATATTAAAACCAATAACATGATAAATAATTGAATCTTATTACGATCGCGTTAAGATTCAAAATAAAATAGTTTCGCCCTAGTTTTCAATATCTATTGTAACATTTGGTATACTTGTCCGTCGATACCCTCAGCTCTTGAGGCTGATTGAAAACCAACTGCAGCTTTGTCTGCCTGTTGATAAAGATAATAACATGACGTCATTCACGTTAAGAGCGCATCTGTAATTTAGAAGTTAATTCAGCATTTGTTAATTTTTTCTGTACACATAAATATTAATTTTTTCTGTACACATAAATAAACGGAGAGACCGTGTGGTTTTAAGTGGCCACTGCTGCCCATAAACATATGCATACAATCTCAAATAGAATCACTTTTCTACATAATTCACATTAATCATTATCTCTGATGACAAAACAGACACACCGCGTGTCTTACTGCCTGCTTACCTACCGTCATAGCATAGGGGCTTCTTTTATCCTTTAATATTCATTATCATGTCAAGTCTGGCCGTGTGGAAATGAAGTGTACAGATTTAGCCAGGCTTGTAGCTTTACTGGCAAGTAATCACTTCCTAACAGAGAATTGTAATAAGGTAAGTATTTAATAAGCAGTTTAGAAATCGGAAATTTCCAGACGTAGATTGTTTTATGCTAAAATTTATTACACATGGCTGTCCACTTTAAGTGACATCGTATCTTATTTATCAAAGGAATTCTCAATTATCAATACCTTTAACTTCATATATGTTTCTTCGTCTGTTATAAAATATAATTTTCACCTCTCCCTCTCACACTACAAAAAAGTATCTACCGATGGCGTTGTGACAGATATTTAAAATCTGTTGCACAACATGACAATCAAATATTCAACTAATTTGTAATTTATCCAATGATACGGATACATGTTTTGTTTGATTGGTAACTCAACAAGTGGCGCCTGGTGGCGAAACGTGGCGCGCTGCCGCTCGGTCGCGTGGCGCGCGCTTGGCGTTGGTGGTGGTTTGGCACCATTTGATTATGATCCACTATTGCCATGTGGCAAATTTGTATTGTAAGGTCTATTAGTATGATATTGACATCGTCTATATTCGTTTATTAAGGTATTAAGAGCAGTAAACCCTAAGGGGTAAGATGACGTAAATTGTTAATAGCAATAAATTTAACAAAATCTGTATAAACTTCAAACAGAAGTTAGGTATAAAGCTTCAGGGGGCAGTGATGCATCTAGGACTGAATCAAGGTTGTCCTATTTGAGAAGTGATATAGATGTTCGGGATGCAGTGATCAATTGCCATCAACCCTCGTGCATTACAACATAATATATCATTTTCAAACTGCTGAAGACTAGTACAAAAATCGTAGCGATTCACTGCAGACATTGGAATGGTGATGCCGGTACGACGTACATATAATTATAAAAAGCTGACAAATCAAAACAATCACACGCACCTATTTCTCACGACACTCAACATTGACAAACTATCAAAACGCCGTATGACAATCGAAAGAAGTCTTCAACAATATATTATGTGTTCTTAAAAAATATAATCACCATACAACGATTAAAAAATGTGAAAAAAAAAATTCACACAGTCCTTGACACGTACCGGCCCTGCAAGTGCCTTTTAAATGCTGTGTAATTGTTGATATTATCCCACTCGAGTCCGAGCGTGTCATAACTAAGTCTCTAATCAGAATGCTCAAGTGTCGTCATTGACACTAACAAAGTCCCGACTGGAAGCTAATCCGCAAATTAATTCCCACGACTCGGAATATATACGTTATGGCAAGAAAAAGCCCGATTATTTTGTGATTCAAAAACTTATAGTCATTTCTTTTTATTTTTTGTTCATTACATCAATTTTAACTCACGTACGTTTTTCGTCGTCGAGTCGTTGTAGGAACTGTAAAAGATAATCTCAGAACTTCGTGATGAATAGACGTCAGGGTGACTTTAGATGAAACTCATGTTTACATGTGTACTCATGTTTCCCGTTAATGACACGCGAAAAATCATTCGTTACATAATGTGAATTTTAAGTCGTCATTAAATAATAAAATTCCATATTTAATTTGTATTATTTTCATTAAAAATATAGCTAACCAAGTAAATTAATTTTTACTCTTATTATTTTGATCATTACAAAAAAATTCACACGACTGTTTGCAAGCGCGGCAACCCTAAAAAATCGAGTATCCTTTAAAATATTGCGTAATTGTTGACATTATCCCTCTTGAGCCCGCGCGTGTCACCTCGTCACCAAGCAGACACGATGATCACCACTTAAGTGTCATTAACCAGACTGAATTAGCAATATACATATGTATGTATGCCATACTTATTAAAAAAATCCCACAATATTATAGCTTACACTGCTGTGACAATTGACAAATATTAATAAGTCTCGGTCTACTTTTAATCATACGGCGTCGACTTTATAAGTACAGTGTACACTGCACTTAATAAATATCTATTGTATTTAATACATTTATTTTTCCATCCAATATCATCCACAGTAATTACTGAATATAAGAAATATTTTTATATACTTCGTAAATATCTCAGTACGAAGCATAAAAAAAATATTTTAGACTAAATTTTAAAATTACTAAATTCCCGATTAGCTTTGTTAAGCCAAAATACAATTTCATCGTAACATCACGCCTGTAATCCCCGAAGGGGTAGGCAGAGGAGTGTAGTAAACTCCCACGTTTCACCAGTTACGTTTAAGTCCCATGGAATAGGTGGTGAGAATAGTGCTATACACCTGGCACTGATCCAGACTCCGAGTCACTATTAAAAATTCTAGCCTGGAAAATTCTCATAGTACCCGACCCGGGATTAGTACCCAGAACCCCCCGTTCGGCAGTCGCGCTGGCAACCATTCGACCAACGACAGTCGCTAAGAAAAACAATTTGGATTCAAATCACGTTACCAATGAGCATTACGTCAATAGTCATCATAGATCATTAATATTATATGAATAATATCCGCGTCGGATCGCATTATGTGTAAAAGGCTGTAACATCAGAACTTTAGTGATTACGTAATCCCAGGACGTGTAGGGATTTTGTGGAATATTCGATACGTTGTACCAAAAACCGGGAGTAAAGGTTGAGGAGCTGAGAGGATATCCGATAGCTTACTGTATTAATGTAGATTATAATATTTACACATAGATACTTTTGTTATTATACTTGTAAATTTATTAGTTCTTTGTGACATTTAGCATTATTATATACATTTAGAATCGATGTACTCTGCCTACCCCTTAAGGAATCTATCCTGACGTTTTAATAATAATGATAAGGTTTGACATTGTCCTTTAACGAAAAACTGGCGCTTTACGAGTATAATGGTACAAATAGTTATGACTAATACTTTGTTAAAAGGAAACGTAACATAACGCCTGTAATTCCCGAAGGGGTACGCAGAGGTGTGTAGTACACTCGCACGTTTCACCAGTTACGTTTAAGTCCCATGGAATAGGTGGTGAGCCTATTGCCATACACCGGG
>DWJK01002606.1:0-14342 GCA_018248815.1 Croniades pieria auraria
CCCCTCCCCGCCGCTCTTCGAATTATATTCCGTCTGTTAAATGTTAATGGGTTGTTTAAAAAAAAAAAAAAATCGCAACGTGTCTCTTCACAAAAGAGAATGTTTATTTTAAATGCCACTTTTCATATGTAGTACTTAGTTTTCGCAAATGAGTTTAAAAACCATAAGAAAATTTTTCCATTTTTTCCATTACTTTATAGTGTAAATAAATCGATATAATTTGCGTTCTTTTTTGTTTCGTATTGGGTTGTCTTTTTACGAAAGGAAATGTTTTTAAACACCATAAATCATAAAATTATAAGCGCTTAATTTTAGGGAATAAGTTTAAAAATCAAGGAAACAATTGTTGCATTGTTTCCCTTAGTCCACAGTGTAAATATATTTTTTTGTTTGTATTATTAAAGCAACAGATTATATCCAGTCAACTATTACTTTTAAAGATCTTGCTTATTTTCAAACGTCAATTTTTCGCTCACCTCATTTTCAGGTCTATTAGACAGCCCGTTTAAAATGTTTGAAAATAAAAGTAATCGATAGAAAGTAGTTCAATGATAGAATTGATAGAAAATATAACAATATTGATAGAAAATTGTTATGTAATAGTATTGATAGAACCAATAGCAGGCACGCGCGGCGGCAGTGGAGCTGTCGCGCACCGCCCTCGCGTGCACCAGTAGCGCCGACTGCTGCCGCTACGGGGCTGTGCGCACTGGCCCGCACACATATCAACGCTGCACTGCACTCGCCCTGCCGACTTCCTTTACTACTTCCTGCATTTATAGTTTTATTTATTTCTAGTAAGGGGTCGCCCATTAATTACGTGATGTGATTTTTGAGTTTTTTGACCCCCTTGTCCCTGGAGAGATTGCGTTAAAGGTTAAGGGTACTATTTAAGATTTCTGTGTAGGTAGACTAGAATTACAGTGAAAAGTAAACAATGAATACTTAAATCGTTACTACTAAGATTCATAAATTCATAAGATTAGATACAATTTTTTTGCAATTTGACTCTGTTTCTTGCGAAAAAAAATTACGTAATATTTGCCGAGACCCTCCCCCTCCCCAAAGTAAAGTTAGATGAGATTCGACTTGATCCCATACCCCCTTGAACGCCTCAAGTAATCAATGAGCCCCCCTAAAGGTACTAGGTTTCTCAGAAGTAATGTTTTATCTCACTCTATGTTCTATTGACTATATCTATAAAGTTTTATGTCACTCTATATTCTATTGATTATCTCTAATGTTAAGTTGTTGCAAACTTAACTAATATTTATTACATTGATCGTACTTATAGAATTAATGCCTTGATTTTAAATGTATCACGTTATTTTTATATTAGTTGATTGGTTTCCGTGGTCTCTGTGTCGGGGTGGAGAAAAATGCATCCCCCGACCCCATGCCTGGATGACATAGTATCGTAACAGGCGACTAAACACCGCGCTAGCAGATCGCGTTATGGTGCAGCTGCCTAGGTACGACTGAATGTCCTGATCGCCAGCGGGCGGCAGCGTAAACGGTGCAAGAGCACTTGCTCTACGATCCCCAACCCGCATACCTAGGAGGCCTATCTCCAGCAGTGGTCTTAAAGAGGTTGAACATGATAATGATGAACTGGTCTCTTAGAATTGAGAAATCAGCTAAACGCCTGCTAACGTTCGCTGCCAACTTCGAAAGGAATAGAGGGCGCGACCACGACTAGCACTTTTGTGTAGACACATAGATACACGCCAATAATATGTTCTATTTTGGATGTTGCACTCGTTTATATCGACATACAAAAGATCCGTAACAGTGACAGGTGCCGGAAAACGGTTGACAAATAACACAGTGGACTATTCACTCGATCGTCTATTTGGCTATTACATAAGCAGCACAGTTTTATCGTTTTCCTACATTGATTTTATTACATCTTGCATCACTACATACATAAATCACACTATAGTAAATACCTATATAGAAAGCGGGACTCGTGCCATTGTGACTATTCGTGCAGACACCGGGGATCCACTCTGAAAGTAGATATGTTGTTTTTGTCTTCGCAGTTTCTTTTTCTGCTTCTATGGGGTAAGGTTTTTCAAGTACTTTTTATGATAACACTTAAACCCTTAGAGACACGTCTAAGAAATATGTGAAAGGACTAAAGCTAAAATGATAGTTGACTAAAAACACCACTTGAACAAATCCATTTGACTTTAAGAAGCACTAGGGATATAGGCATATTCTCGCAGTGTGCATATTACTCGGTGAAAGCAGATACGTGTTAGAAATAGATCCCGAATTGTCGTAATGCATCGCATTCATAGCCAAGGAAGAACATACTAGCAGCATCTGGGTGCTGGGGATGACAGAGCTTCCACCATTTGATCAAATGCTACAATGTATCCGAACGGTACTCGACTGAGTTCATTGCGCACTCTAACGGCTCTGCTTTGTTTACCGAAATCACACGTCTTAACATTAAATCTCTTGCTATAATAGTAAAGATAAACGCGAAAAAACTTGTACACCATAATGTTTTATAAGCTTTTGTTTGTATACAATTTTATTATATTATACGATTATATTTTATTTAATATTATTATATTTAATTGACGTAACATTACGTCAGTACCTAAACTCCTAAGGTATAGGTAGAGCAGTGTAGTAAACTCACACGTTTCGCCAGTTACTTTTACGTCCAACAAAAGAAGAGATGAGATGGTGAGTCTATTGTCATGCACCAAGCGCAGTATAGACAAGGAGTCGCTACAAAAAAATCAACGTTATAAAAATCCAATAGTACCCGATCCGAGACAAACGCAGGACCTCCCGATCGAAAGTCACGCTTGCAATCACTCAACTAACGAAGCAGTCAACATATTTAATTGAGCTTAGCTGTATTTTATTGACGATTAAGTTGGTCGATTTCTTCAGTACATGTATGTCTAAAGCTAAAGTTCTGCAAACGTATATATATATGTTTCCGCTAAAATACGTTTCTAAGGGAAGCCGCCCACGATGAAAGTAGCAACGTAATAGTGCATTCCCGAGCGCGGGAGTGTACCGCCCGCGAGCGAATCGCTTTTGGCGCTCGAACGTAACGCTGCTAAATGTGGCCGTAGGTGACTTCCATAAGAGGTTACGGTCATGGAAAGTCATTGAAAACAAACGCTCAAAAACGTCACAAAAAAATCCGCATAACATGTTTGTCACAAGCTTGGAATGCACAATACACCGTGCAAATATGAAGCGGCCTAATCAGCGTCCAACATGTAAGACTCACCAAATATGAGATAATGTCATTACAATATTCATAATTTTTAATGAAATAAAAAAATATTAGCTTTTATCCTGCCTCAGCCATGTATGTGTCAGAATGAATAGTCATACATTCATAGAGATAAACTAGATTAGGGGAGCCAGCCTAAAATGCGTCCATCGAAAAAAAAGAGAAAGCAAATAAGGCTACCTATCTGCCTCTGTTTTATTGCGCGTGCGTAGAGAGCAATCGTCGTTTTTAGTGAAATGCTGAAAGCTAACCTAAAGTTTCAACGTATAAGATCAAATTAGAGTAAAAGTTACACATAATTATACATATATTGTTTAATTTAAAGTATATTCATTTGAGCCAAAATAATGACAATAACGTGCATTGTGTGTAAAAAAAACCTATTCCTTTCGACGATAATCAAAGTTTTCACAAGTAAGAAATTTACAATTTTTATATTTGTCACACATATATTAAAAAATATGTTGGTAGTACATGATGTGTTAAAAAAACTTACTGTAGTATAAAAAAAACGCGTAATCGTTTTGACGGTGTGCAAAAAAATGTTCAAAGTATTTAAATTAAAAACGCATCATGAATACTTCTCTGCGCATGTGCGATTAGACAAAGACAAGTATGGGTCTCTCATCTTCCCTCTTTTATTATTTGTGGGACACTCGCACTCACAGGACTGTCTGTGGCTCCCATACTCTTTTTCTAACAGCTCTTTTTTATTATCTATGGCCATTTATTGGTGAGCACTGGAGCATCGCAAGTGATTTTTAAATTTCCATTGATGAACAATATTTTACATGTATTAATTGTTTTATTAATGAATAATTATGTACTTCAGAAAATTGATTTCTATTTATCTAACAGCCAAATATTGATTTAAATAACATTATATATTTCTCTGATATATTGTAAATGACTAAATTTAATCGGTACATTTTTCCAGTTCTTTTTAGTTTTTGATAATCTAGCAACACAAAAACTATTACTATTACATTATTACTTAGTGCCCCTTTCACACGCACAAATAAGTCTCTCTACAGTTCAATTTTGCTACTTAAGTACAGATCATAAGAAAATAATGTTATCAAGAAAAATTATCAAAAATGTCCTTTGATATTTAGCAAATAGGTAGATAATAATGAGTACTATTTTTTTACTACTGCATGTTGAATTTATATGTGAACTGTTAGTGCCGTAGCGCTCATTCTCTATGACTGTAGATTTGGATTTTTCTTTATGATAAATTTATTTATGAAAATGCAGTTCACTTAGTTCAACAACAACAACAAAGTCGATGGGATGCGTAATTTCCATTTTAATAGCATATTAAGTTCTATTTCAATTAACTAGCTTGCAACTTTGTATTGAAAATATAAAGGCCTCATCTATATAGTCCATCTCGAATAAAACGTGTAACTGCATTGTAAATTTTTTGAATACAAATTTGCATGTTAGATGATGGACATAGAATTCAATATGCTATTAAAATGAAATTATATGTCGCAACGCGTCGCTTCGATTCTGCCCTAGTGGGAATTGTGCCTTAGTGGTCCATTTTATGAATGGGCTTTGATTTTCAAATTTCGGCTAAATAAATATTAAATTGTATGTAAAACTTGAACTATAGGACTACTTTAATCGATATATGACCAGTTCATCTATTTTTAGTTAAGTTTATGTTGATCTATGAATAATCCCAAACCGGAAAAAAATTAACCCATTTTATAACATTTTATTTAAGAGCAGATAATGATATATCACGTACTCACAAAATATTTAAATTTAGGTTTTTGAAAAAAAAAAACAATTGGCACTAGTCTATATGCCGTTGTAAATTGTTTAGCCAATTAACAAGACACGACAATTTAGTCTATCTAGTGTATGCTAATATCCTTTCATTAAAACAAGTTTATAAATTGATAGAAACCTGATAGAATTGTTTCACAAATTGAAAAATTATAAATGATTAAAAACGTTCAAAAACTGTGTTAAAAATGACTTGAATTGTAACAAAAATTATTTTTTTTAAGAAAATGAGCTTCTGAACCTTACTTTATACGAATTGAGTTTATCAGTAATTAAAAAGAACGCTGATGTTATTGCTTTTAGTATTATTTATTTCATTTATTGAAGAAAATTATATATTTTACTAGATGAAATTTTGAATATGTTGTATATAGTACAAATTATTTATTTGCCACAACACATATAGTGTGTTATAAAAATGCAAAAATTAACCGAGCCTTAACATAATTTTTTGTTTATTTAATACGTGTTAAAATTCCAAACAATGTTTCTGTGATATATATGTATAATTTCCATTCATGAAACAACAAATGACCTGTATTTCATTACAATAGTTGTTTATTTTTTTAGAACAGACTCGGGAAACATTATATGTATGTACGTTCAGAAGTGTAGGGTGGGACGGAAAGAGAGACTGAACTAGTGGTAGATAGGTAGATGGATAGGCGTCCATCTTGAATTTCGCTGAATTTGTGCCGGTTATGTGATAAAAGTGTATTTTATAGATCGGACAAAACGTTATTTGTTAATTTTCATGAAGTTTATACATGCTTGAAGTATTTATTGTTTGAGATAAGATTAACTACTGTAATGTGTTAGGTATGGATGTGGGCTTGATTCATTTGATCATTTGACGAATAATGGCGTGCGTTTTTCTTGAATACTTTCAAATTTTATTTTATGTCATCAAATTTCGAATAACTTCATTTAGTTCATACTGCTAATTTCCATATACTCTCAAGTAATGTTATGCGTAGTTGTGTTTCTTATTTAAATTGATTTAGTGTATTATTGGATCATTGAGTTGGATGTCGTTTTTAGGTTATACATCAATACAAGTGACTCGTAATCGTTCATAATCGCTAGTAATGAATTCAAGTGACAAACCAAATGGTCAAAATTGTAATAGTACGGTGGCGTTATGTGAATGCTGACAGTGAAAAAAAAAATATTTCTATTCACAGTATCAATACTCAAGACATATGCGATTTCCGGTAAGAGTATCGTCGATAAAAATTTAGGTTGGAAAAGGTTTAATACGATGGCAGTACCTAGTAGAGCGAGGGTATATGCCGACGTAAACTCACAGAAACCACGAGAATACTGGGACTATGAAAGCTATGTGGTGGATTGGGGTAATCAGGAGGACTACCAGTTGGTCCGTAAGCTTGGCCGCGGAAAGTACAGTGAAGTCTTTGAGGCAATAAATATCACAAATAATGAGAAATGTGTAGTAAAAATATTGAAGGTGAGTACAATTTTGTTGTCTGCTGCATCAGCTGGTCTTTCAATTAGGTTCAAATTAATTACCTCATTTGTTTTTGATTTCAAAATAATGTATGTAGGATGTATAGACCACACTCACATATGTGTCATAGTATCTTACAGTAAATATGCTGTAAACCAAAGTAATTTTTCAGCCTGTTAAAAAGAAGAAGATAAAAAGAGAAATAAAGATTTTAGAAAACTTAAGAGGAGGCACAAATATTATCACTTTACAAGCTGTAGTCAAGGATCCTGTATCTCGCACTCCAGCCCTCATCTTTGAACATGTTAATAACACTGATTTTAAGCAACTGTATCAAACCCTTACAGATTATGATATAAGGTATGATGTTGATATAAATATCTTTTAAATTGATAATTCTTGAAAGAAAAACATGCAAGTATCTGTAACATTAAATATGACTAATGTCCATATTTCAGGTATTATTTGTATGAACTTCTGAAGGCGTTAGACTACTGCCACAGTATGGGCATTATGCATAGAGATGTTAAGCCTCATAATGTAATGATTGATCATGATAACAGAAAACTGCGCCTCATTGACTGGGGATTAGCTGAGTTCTATCATCCAGGTCAAGAATATAATGTTCGTGTTGCATCTAGGTACTTTAAGGTCAGTGCAAAGTTGTGTGTTTTGTCAGGTTGATTAATAGACTCAGTATAGTCATATTGATCCTGGATTTTTAAATATATTGTCAAATGAAAAATAAACTTAATATTAACTCATATGGAAATTTTGTCTTTTTGGAAATTGTGAGTTTTAATATTCTTAACATCTACAATATATATTGCTTTTCTATCTTGTCTAATTAACCAGTTTCATGAATGTTACCATATAGCTTTTATTAGATACTAGGTAATGTTGATGTGTGATCCTTGCATGCCATACAGTTAGATTTTAAGGCCAATGATGGCCAACATCCTGAATACAGACTAGTTATGCAACTATGTGTGCTCCAGCAGTCTTTGTTGTAGGGCTCTTTATTACATGTGTGTTTTCTGTGCTACATCATTCTCAGCTTCAACTGCTTATGACAACTAAATGACACATTAGACATTTACCTTTAAAGGATTGTTGGCTACTCATGTTACAAACTGTGAACTGTAGAAAACGTATCCATATGTCTAAATACAATTATTCAGTATGATTCTTTTATAAGATTATGGTTTCTCAGCTTAGCAGGCTTTGTTGTGACTTTATTGAGATAATATTTGGCATTTTTTACCTTGACAGTGGCCTAGATATATTTTGTGAGTTCAAAAATTAAGCCCTTCTGACCCTTTACCCTAAGTCCTTGACACAAGTAACTCCAAAAATGAACCAAGATACTATAAATATTACTGATTTAGAAGTATTGCATTTAAACATTCATTTAAATTATAAATTGTAACTGTCTCATTCTAGGGTCCGGAGCTTTTGGTGGACTATCAAATGTATGACTACTCATTGGATATGTGGTCATTGGGTTGTATGTTGGCGTCTATGATCTTTCGTAAAGAGCCTTTCTTTCATGGTCATGATAATTATGATCAGCTTGTACGTATAGCTAAGGTGCTGGGCACTGAGGAACTGTTTGAATACTTGGATAAATACCATATAGAGTTGGATCCCCGGTTTAATGATATTCTTGGCAGGTAACATCTTATCTATATTGAAAAATAAAATCATGATAAAGTGAAAAGGTGCTCATTTATTAACTGTTTATAATTATGAGCTCATGTGTAAAACTATTACAAAATCTTCTGCACTCATGCTTAATGAGTATATGTGCATCAAGCTGCAGCCAACAGATGTGTAGATATCTATGAACATTCTAATGATGCACATGGATCCTCTAAATGCTGTCAGTCTGTGGTATTGTTCACTACACCATACCAATACAGCACTAATGGTGCAAAGAAAACACCTTGTAGTGACAGCTTTCAATGTTAACATCTAAGACTTAAGATAATTGGATCAAAGTGAAATAATGTATGTCTTACTTTCAGGCATTCACGCAAACGATGGGAGCGCTTTGTACATTCAGAGAACCAGCACCTGGTATCAACTGAGGCATTAGACTTTCTTGATCGCCTGCTACGCTATGATCACTACGAGCGTTATACTGCTCGTGAAGCTATGGATCATCCATATTTCTGTTAGTCAAGTTTTTATATTCTATTTTATATTTTAAGTGATTTGTGCAAAATGTTGCTAGTGCTATTAAACTTTAAACACCTTATCTACATAATTATATCAACATACCTTAAGAACTTCAAAATGTCAAAAATTTGCATAGTACCAGCAATATTGTAAATTAAATTTTCACCCTAGTTAGCTGTAGGCTGACCTAGTTTTTAAATTTAATATGGTTGTTTAATAATGTATATAGCACCCACAATAGGGGTGCAAAATTTTGCTGAGTCTTATTGCAATCTAATTATACATATGAAAAGACATATTTAGGGTTGGTAAAATACATTGGAATGTATCTTAGTAGTAATTATTCAATATAAAAATAAATGATAATCACCACTATTTCATATAAAGTTTCAATTTTCAGTTTTTAAAACATCACCTTTGTATATAAGTTACAGACTGTTTTATATCAATTATAATCATATCTCATGTAATATGAGCAATAATTAGTAATTGCATAGTACTGTAAATTGTAACGTATTAAGGAAAAAACTCACTAGTTATCATTTTGTTCCATACCTAAACACTCAGGGATTCAAAAGCCTTGTGCCCTTCATTGTTCTTGTTGAGTAAATGTGAGAGTGTCATGCCAGTTACAACTAGTCCTACCTACCTACCTACCTAGTTATGTAACTCCTTACACTTTGTGTACTTGAATCCGCTCACTGTGATTAATGAGAATATAGAACAGTAGTAATAGCAGTTGCCGAGACCACAGTTACATAGCAGTGTAGAGGACTGGCTAACTTTCTTGCATAACATTAACATTTGTTGGTAATTTTTTTCAATAATGATTGGTTTGATACTTTTTTATCCTTGTATCCAATGGAGCTCTTGGGAGATAATATTTTAAAATCAATAATGTCATTGTAGTTGAACAGTCTGTCTTGTTGTGTATGCTATATGTGTCACATTCACATTTGTTTAATCTTTTTTAGTAATAGGCAAGCATTTAAACTCTACCAATTGTAAAGCAAGTAAAAGATCTGATCATATGTATTAAGTACAACATGGCTTATCAATGATATCATGTTTAATGTCACTTATGAAATATTTTGAAAGCTGAAAAACTGAACATGCTGTTGATATAATATTTAAATTATCATACCATCGTCACAAAGACATTCTTGTGAGAAACCTGTTTGTTGCGTAGAATTGATATGTTTGAATACGGCTACTGTGCACAATTGATGTCTACTAATATGCACATTAATTTTAATGAAAAAATTATGATATAGTTTTATTTTGTTTCAGACCCCATTGTGAAAGAACAAGGTCGGATGGTGTCCTCCAACTCCCCAACGCCTAATGCACTACAAGGACCAATCAATGCAGCAGAATAACTGTTACTTTATTCAGTAATGCTAATTACAGCACCATTAACGAATATGTACTTGTACAAGATCCAGAAAGAGATCCGTATGAAAGGTGACAGAAAAATAGAATGGTCAGTCCATTGGCAGTTCCTGTGCAGGGGTCATGAGGAAGTGAATTATAATCTCCATCAAACATCAGTTTCATCTTGATTCCACAAAGATAAATAACTGGAAGTATCACTTGGAGAGACAATATATTTTAGTGTTTAATGTTAGCAAAAATCTGGTTTGTTCATTGTTTTGAAAGTGTTTTATCTCTGCTAAAATTCTGTGAAAATGTATTCAAACTGTTACTTTGAAGTATTTTATGGTGGGTTTCGAATTTTAAAATAAAAATTCCGTATCCACCTTTTTATGTGAAGTTCAATATTAACTATTGAGACAAAATCATTTTGAGTTTCATTGCACTTGATCTTTTGCATTTATTAACCTATGGTATTGATATTACTTGTATGATAATGTATTGCTGCTGCCACATGCATGCCATGTGCAATATTGGGTGTGCAAGATTTGTTCGGATATACATTAAAATTTTGTATTTATGTATTAAAATGTAGATATGTGTTGTTATAAATACAAAATTTTAAGATGTAATTGTTTCTTTTCTATACGATTTGTTAAGACCAGTAAGAGTTAATTACTAGAAATGTCAAATAAAATATTGCTTCTATTAGTATATTTTTAGTAAGTTATGTTAGTTGTCCTTAACCCATTTAATATAGGTCAAATCAAGTCAATCTTCATTTAAAGGTGGGCCTCGTTATAAATTATTTTTAGTGTGATAACTTCAAGTTGTTGCATAAAATTTTCTTAATAAAAAACTAACTTTTCCTGATATGTTTCGGATTATTTGTGTTACATTTTACTACTTAGGCGCTCGGATGGTAGCTAACATGTAAAATAGTAATTCAAGCAACAGGAGTATTTGGGTTTAGAAGTTTAAAATAAGTCATTGTTTGTGGAATACATTAAATGTAACTTTTAATTTTATTAACTATAGAGCAAAATACGTAAACTCTTGAACAATTTTTCTGATATCATCACTTAAAGAAACCAGTTCCTTGTATGACAAATTATGTCTATGTAAATTTAAAGGAAAAATGCTATAATGCTTTCCCTATATTATAATGATAAGGAAAATTACCTACTTATTATCATGAAGTATTTTTACTATCACGAAGTATTATGATAGTAAAAATTCTTGGGTTTCGATAAATTCACGAGCCTCTGCACATGGACATAACAAATTCTGTGTGTATGTCTTTGGTCCATCTAGCGAATTAACTGATTTAGATTAAATTCAATATGTTGAATTAAATTTTTTTAGAAAGTTTTTCTTTTAATTTATTTGCCACAATATTTTGCCTCAAAATCCAATCTACAAAAACGATTCTATATTCTAACCCAGACAAGGGACTGAAAGTGTAGTGAAGCAGATATACAACATAACTTTTGGGTAGACGATAACAATCCTCCAAACAATAGATTTACCTTCGTAAGTGTATTGCCGTGGACTTATGTATACCTACTGCATGCTACATACGGCGTTTTATTGCGAGTAGGCAATATACACAGTGCTCGCTCGCTCGCTTGGAACGCTGCACATCTCTATTAGACAATGTAAGAACCCAGTGCATTGGCATTCATAATGCCAATCATTACCATGTACTAAACAGACAGTTTAAATTTATTTCATTACCAACAAACGTTTTCACACAAGAAATGTTTCTTGTTAAAATAGTTTTATTACTTTTCCGTCTCTATTTCGGCTATTTCGGCGGCGAATGGGTATGCAGGTAGGTAGCGGTTTTACATACGGTTATAAGTTATTACTGTTTTTTCAATTAGTATCTAATACTAGAGATTAATGTAGTGGTGGCTCAAGAAGTTTCTGCTGATGAACTCTTACATTTGCCTGGCTACGGTTTACAATAAATATCTACGCTGTTGTAACTCCATGTAAAACTGCTTTGTCCGGTTCACGCTTAACTCTTCTTTATGGAAAAATGGTTAGAAAAATCCATAAAGTAGTTTATAGATTTTTCGGTAGACATCTCTTACTTTATTACTAATTTTAATAAACTTAATTTTTCGCTAAGAAAGTTAGCGTCAAGGCGAAAGCGGATAGATCGATGTTGCAGCCGCGCCCTCTCGTGTCTAGCCGGCTAGCGTAGGGAAACAAAAGTTTTATTTTTTGTTTATTTATTTAAATTTTTGTTTTACTACCATAAAATATAGATCTAAATAGTCTAAAAAATAAAGAAAAAGTGTGTTGGTCACATGTTCTTATGGAACTTTATTCTACGAATAGGTCGAGATTTAATAGAAAACAGTGACATTAGAGCGATGACATAATTCCCAAATAAGTATGTCATTCGATAACTTGGGAGGGAAATTATTTAATCTTGTTCGCATACTTCGAGGTGCAGTTAATATTACAAAGTAAAAATCTGGCAGTTTTGTTATTATACGAAAGAAAAAATACAAGATTAATATGTCCCTTAAATAGCAAAGAAAGTTAGTAACTATACATTAGACAATATACATAAGAGTTAAGAACTAGAGTTAGTCATGTGCATTGATACTTTCTTTGTATAAGTCGGCATTGTGTACGTGTCATCATAAAGGTGCTTAATTAAAATAGTTCTATACATTTCCATTAAAAAAAAATCCGCTATGTAAAGTTCTAGGGGTTTTCTCAATCTTTGAGATGTCATTTTTTGCAACAACAATGTTCTTTGCGAGGGATCACGCTAAGAACAACGGTAAAAAACATGTCTCTATAAACGTGCTATAATGGATATTTCATTACTATTGTAGCCCCTGCCGCATCTAAAAAAATTTAATTGAAGTTCCAACAGTTTTCCACTAGATGGCGTACAAGCCAATTACCTATTTGTATAATAAAAACATCTTTACTTTCTTCTGTAGTGTTGCCAACATAATCATGTAGCTGCCAACAAATAACCTATTACTTAAGCGGTCACGTACTAGCAATACTATAGAAGGCTTTAATTCAACTAAGTGACTACATATTTCCCGAACAATTTTGTTCATAACCAGGAATACTTAAAAAATTAACGCATTTGAATGGTTACATTGAATTAACTTCTCCGATTAACATCGTGCTCGCTTCTTACGATATTCTACAATTTACAATGACACATACAAAAAGCCTTAACTAATTTAAAGCTATGTGTAGGAAAATGTAAATATATCACATATGCATACGTTATTCCTCAGTAAACAGTTATTATTCTGTACGGGTGTAATTCTAGAAGTGTTAGTGTTTCAGACTTACTCGTGAAGCTTTATGAAATAACCGCTAAACGGAAATTTTGATTTATTAAATAATACAACACATTTACACGGTACAATAACATCTCAATGCCAATGAGAATCTTATTTATATGAATCGCAGTTTCTGGAGAAGGAACCACTTACATTTTATAGATGGATTTTTCAAATGGAATTGGAATGGTTATTTTAACCTTTGTAGCAATTAGTAACAACTAGACAAACATCTCAACTGATACTTAATGGTTAATAACCTTGGGTAAATGGTCTTTATTTTTATTTTAATATTTTATATTCAATACCTTAGAAGAGATGTCAGTTTATTAGTTTGTCATTGTTAAAGGAACGATCTCAGAGCTATATCGAATTCTTGCCAAATGGGGTGAACTTGGTGATCGTAAGCAATTTCCAAGCAGATATGATTACGGTGTACCCACAGTTGAAAATTTAAAAATATTCCAGCCAGTATGAAACATCGATTCAACGCTGAGTACTTCCATCTTCAAAAACGCGAGTAAGAATGTCAAATGTGTTTAGATCTATAACGGTATGTATTCTCGGATCTGCTTCAAGGTTTCCTCGTCAGTAGATTGCACGAGTCGGTCGAACGTTTCCGCGCCCACCTGGTTCTTTAGCGTTTCCAACTGTAAAAAGGACTATTTTAATTTTTAATATTGATTGTACTGAATCAAACATATTTTAAATAAAGTTGTACTGATAAATAAAATATTTAAATGAAAACAGTGAGGGATATATTAACTTTACTGTAGGGTCAGCAGCTAGTTATAATTATCGCAATAAAGAAAATAAAATCTAAATATTATCATGTCGATGTAGAGTCATCATCATCATCATTATCAGCCTATTTTCGTCCACTGCTGGACATAGGCCTCTCCAATAGCACGCCACTGAGCTC